>JAVJIF010015596.1:0-97374 GCA_038442645.1 Agave tequilana
ACAAACTTATTTTGATATCCCTATTCATGTTTTGGAAAAATCAAGTTTGACAAAATACAGGTTTGTTTTTGATAAAATTTGCAAGACTCTAAAATGAATTGATATGTTGATATATTGTCTTGAAATTTTTATCACATGTTTATGTTTTAACATAAAATGATAAAACAAGTTTTAGAAAAACATATTTTTAGGAAAACAGTTTTTATTGTGATTAAAACTATTTTTTAGATTTACTGTGAATTTATGGGATTTTTATTGAGTGAAAAGACCTATTTTCAAATCCCGTATCTGTGCAGATCTGCACTGTGCCAGCCAGGCCAGTTCGGTCGACCGGACCGGTCGACCGCACCAAGTGGCCGGTCGACCGGATCGGTCGACCGATGTGCACAGACGTGCACGCTGGCTACACATTGTAGTCGGTCGACGAGACCGGTCGACCGAGTTGAGAGTTCAACTCTCAGGATGTTTCGGTCGACCGGCCGGTCGACCGCTATTGCCCAACGGTCACATTTTGACCGTTGGCGGTCGACCGGGCCGGTCGACCGATGCCTGTCAGAACTGCCAACTCAGCCTAACGGCTAGTTTTGTATAGGGGCTATATAAACCCCATCTCTTTGGGATTTTGGCCAAGTTTTTTAAGGAGAAAAATTTCTGGTTTCTAGAGGTTTTTAACAAGTTTTCAAAAGTGTTTGGGGCTTTAATTCTTCAATCTTTATTGTTTTAGGTTTTTGGAAAAATCAAAGAAAAGAATATTTTGGGAGATTTGTCTTGGTTTTCATTCTATATCTTTTGGAAGGATTTTCCCAAGTGATTTTCTTTGTTGCTAGTTTTCCAACACCTAGTTTTCCACACTTGAGCTATCTTCTATCCTAAACTATTAGGATCTTGTTTTTGTGGAAAAAGATAAGAGAAAAAGAAAGAGAAGAGTTTGAGGTTGTTTGTTGTAAACCTCTTTGTTGTAAACACCCTTTATTTGTGAATCCCTCTTCGGTAGAGGTGATCGGGTGATTGAGTTGTATCCCTCAAGTGTGAGGTGATAGTGTGGTTGTGAGCCTCTTCGGTAGAGGTGTTGTGGATTGTGGTTGTTGTAGCCTCGGTGGCTTTGTAAGTTGAGAGAGGAGTTAGGTACTCCTTATAGTGGATTGGGAAATCCACACGGTGGTGTAGGCGGGGATGTAGAGCAAGGTGCTCGAACCTCGAAACAAATCTTGGTGTTTGCGTATTGATCCATTGTCTCTCTAACTCTCTCTCTTATATTTGTGCAAAGCATCATATTCATAATATCATATTTGCTTGTGTTGTGCATATTTTATATTGCCTTGCATTATTCATATTGCTATTCATTCTTATATGCTTGCTTGATTGTGTGTATTTTATATTGCTGGATTGCTTGTGTGTGTGTGCCTAACTTATACTCATCCAACAAGAGCTTCACATAGCACCTCAACCCATTTCAAGGGGAATCAAGGGAGTTAGTCCAGAGCCTCGCAGGGGATTCGGCTACACTTGTTGTATTGTATTAGTTTGTGCATAATTTGCATTAGCTTCCGCATTTAGCGCACTTAGTTTGCATTTAGTTTCTTAGATTAGCACTTACACCTATTCACCCCCCCCTCTAGGTGTTTTTTCAATTGGTATCAGAGCTAGTGCTCCTGATACTTAGGCTTAACATCCTAGGAGTGATCCATTTGCTTGCTAATCTCATTTGCATTTGTTTGTTTGCACTTTCATATATAGTTTACCATGGACTTCATGACCCCTCCTAGCTTTGACCCTTCCACTTGATGTTTGGAAGTATAGGATGTCCATGTACCTAAAGACCCTAGGTTTGCATGTTTTCCTTGCGGCCACCAAGAGATGTTATCTTGGTGATTGCAATCATATAGGGGCCAATGCACAAGCCCTAGAGGCTATTAGAAGCACATTACCTAAAGATTATCTTATGTGTGTTTCTAATCTTGATTCCGCTTTTGCAGTGTGGAACAAGTTGACAACAACCACCAACACCTCAAGCTTCAAGTCCAAATCCAAGAAGAGGAATTTAGTGGAGAATCGATTCTCAATGCTTCATGGTCCAAGGGAATGACTCCCTTGAGGTACATTCGGAACCCCACTATGATAGTGATGATGATGCTAGTTCTTCAAGAAATGATATTGTTGATCCACATGCTTTGAATGAAGAACTTTCAATTGTTTGTGAAAAATTAATTGAGAAGTATAAGATTTTGAAAAAGAAAAGTCTAGGAATAGAAAAAGAAAATAAGTGTTTGAATTCTAGACTTAATATTGCTTTGCAAGAGAAAGAGGAGATCTCTAATGATAGGGATTCATTAAGATCTCAACTTAATCTTGTATTAACAGAAAATGAATTTTGAAAAATAAAAATGATTGTGAAAACCTTTTAAAGAAGAATGAAAACTTGTCTTCTAAAATGATTTTGTTTTAAAAGAGAATGTTGCTTTGAAAAACAAAATTATTTCTATTTCAAATGACTTGAATGCTTGTTTAGAGAAAATAATGTTTTACATAATAAGATTGATTCTCATGTTTGCCATGCTAGGGTAGTTTCACCTAAATCACCCATTGCATGTTCCACTTCTCTATGCTTGAGAATGATATAAATTTGTTAAAGAAGAAAATGGATTGTTTGGCCTCCACTATGAGCCAATGTGCTAAGAACCATACACATTTGGAATCCTTGATTCGAAAGAAACAAGTTCCATCATTTATGCATGCACACCCTTCACGGCATACACATGCTCCACACGGACACCATCAACACATGTATGCTCATGTGTACACTTGTACACATTGTGGACGTAAGGCCACCTTGCTAAATTTTGCTATGATAGATTACATACTCCAAATTTAGCAAAGAACTTTGTTTGGGTTAGAGAAGGTACTAACCCCCATGGACCCAACAAGATGTGGGTACCAAAGACCACCCCTCCTATTGTTTTTGATGTAGGTGTGGGCTCTCACATGACGTGAGAGAGTGATAGCACCTTGGAGTGGATGCGTTCCGGACTTCATGGAAATCAAATTGGATGCATCACTTTCAAGGGAAGAGATGGTGGAGAGGACCACCAAGTTTTGGAGACAAGGAGAGTTGCCTTCTAGGTTTTGGTAACGATTCTAACTCCGTATTATTTATTTACATGCTTTCATATTCATTGTTTTATAGCATGTTTTCATTGTCTATGGATTAGTATGTACATGCCATGTTTATTAGATCCTTGACATACATGTATAGTATTTGAGACACATTGCTTATATGAACCATACTTAGTGTTCTCACTTTTTGTTTAAACTATAATGTACATCATGAATCTAATACATGTGAATTTACATAATAATCATGTTTTAGTTTTATCATGATGATTTTTATCTTGTTTTTGATGCTTCATGTTAAGATTACTTGTTTAGATGTTAGTTTTCATTAAGACTAGGATTTATACTTGTACATAGAGTGGGCTACAAATAAATCTATATATGTTGAGCTTGATTGCTTATTTGAACCCATTAGATGTGCTAGTATAGTCTAGTTTTGATGATTCATACATTTCAAACTTGTATTCCATTTTTGGATTTGTTTTATGATTGTGTGTTTCACTTCATGTATATGTTTGTATTGCCAAACTTTAAGATATACATGTATACCCCTTGAGTCATTTGCTTTCATGCAAATCTATATTTGGACTCAATTGTGTTTAGGGATATGTATGTATACTTCATGTTTGACAATTCATACATATACCTTGAAATGAAATTTGTTGTGATGAAAATTTAGTTTTTCATGTTTATGTATTTATGTTTAACTTCATGTATATGTCTATCTAGTTCAAACTAATCTTATACATATACATCTTTTTGAGCCACGTGCCTTCATGAATATACATTTAGTGGACTCGTTAAGTTTTGGATATGTATGTATATTTTAGCTTGTATTAGACATACATATGCCTTGAAGATTAAATGAGGAGTTTTATATGATTTTTCATGTTTTTGATGGAATTATGTTTTAAGGAATAATTGAGCTTAATGAAATATTTTCATGATTATGATCTTCACATATTATTTGTACACTCATATCTATTGCTCATGTTTTGTTTCTCATGAGGTATGCTTTATTGGTTAGAGTGATGATTATCATGTGAATTTCTTTTTTTTTTTTGTTTCATTCTTACTTGAAGGATTTCGTGCTAGTTAACAAATTTTCCATTTAACTAGTTGCGGTGTTCTTCATATGGTAGAGATTTTCAAGCAAAACTAAATTTTCAATCTATTTTGAAAACCCCTACCATCTAAGGGCGGTAGGATGGAGATCATGTTCATGTATGCCCTAAATTGAAAATCTTTAAAACTTGAATTATGATTGGGTGGTAGATAATATGATGTATACACTTGAAACTTATTGTTATGTCAATTGGTATCATTGAACTCTTTCAATTGGTATCATTTGATCTTCTTGTATACTCATATATGTTTTGTATGTATGTATGCTTTAAATTCCAAGTATATCAACTTCTATTGGTATCTATTTTTCATACATATATATGTTGTGTTTATGCTAGTGCTTGAGTTTCAATTTATTTAAATTGATTACTTTCAAATTGTTATCAAGACTATGCATGACTTTAGTTTGTATTTCATAAAGGGGGAGAAAATATGATTTTGTATTTCAATTGGTATTTGTACTCCCACACTTTATGATTAAAGTTGTTTATATGTTTAAAATGAACAATTCTTACAATTGGTATCAATGTTTAAAATAAACATGTTTGTAAAATCTTTTCAATTGGTAAAATATTTACAATTGGTATCATATTTTAAGAAATTCAAAATTTGTTTTGGTTTCAAGATTCATGTTTAAGAATTCAAGACTTATGTTTAATTACAATTGGTATTTCCAAAATTTTGTTTAAAGAAAATATTCAAAGTTTTTTATTTGTATTTCCTATATGCAAGGAGAGCTTAACATCTCTCTTACATATAGATTCATGTTGAGTATATTATAAATTGAGGAGCTTGACAACTCTTCTTTATATGATATACGTGTGTAGGGGGAGCTTCACATCTCCTCTTATGCATTACATAATATGTGTTATGTGAATTGGGGCTTGTCATCCCTTCTTCATGTAATGCATATGTGTAGGAAGCTAACTTAGCGTCTTCCTCTTCATGAATGTATATAGCATATAACATATATTGATTCTGTTTATTGGTATCAAGATGCTTCATTGACATATTTTTAATTGATATCATGTTTGTAGTCACCCTTATTGACTTTGTTTTTTTTTGTTTTAGACAAAAAAGGGAGAACATTGTTTGCATTGTTTTGATTGACAAAAAGGGGGAGAAAGATTTTTACCCCCTCATTTATCTATGGTTTTGATTGTTTACCCCTTTGTTGATGATTGACAAAAGGGGGAGAAGTATTTGTGTTTTTATATTATATGCATGCTTATGTTTATGCATATATTATGTTTTAATCTCAAGAATATTAAGTTTAATTGATATATAGAGTTTGCTTTGTAATTGGTATCTAGAGCTTATTTTGTTTGAATATTCCATTTGATATCTAGAACCATTTATTGTTTATGCATATGCATGTTTCATGTTTAATACTAATTGCATATATTTATTGTTTATCCCTATGCATGAGTTAAGGGGGAGCTTCCTTGAAGCTTATCTTTAATCCATGCATATATAACTCCATGAGTTTTGTCATCATCAAAAAGGGGGAGATTGTTGGCCCAATGGCCCTCCACTCTAGTTTTGATGATGATCAACACTCATGTAGTTATGTTTACTAATATTCTTGTGTTTCTAAGTTTCAGATCATTAACAGGATATTAGTTGGTGATTAGCTTCAACAAGATGATTAGAAGCTATTTATGTTGATTCCGGTGCCAAAGCTTAAAGATCATACCTTTGCACTTGGAGGATCACGCGTTTGGGATCGAGTCTACTTGAAGATGGAAGATCGACAAGAAGACTTAGGTATCCTAGTTTAGATAGAGTTTTAGATCCATTTGTAAAGCTTAGTTTAGTTGATATGCTCAAGTGAACACAAAAACACACACGTTTTATGATTTGATATTTAGTTTTTATGAATAGTTGTTCAAAACAAGTTTACATATGGTATATGTATAGTAGATGTTTTCTATTTATACATACATGCTTTAAACTTGGTAAACAAACTTATTTTGATATCCCTATTCATGTTTTGGAAAAATCAAGTTTGACAAAATACAGGTTTTGTTTTTGATAAAATTTGCAAGACTCTAAAATGAATTGATATGTTGATATATTCTTGAAATTTTATCACATGTTTATGTTTTAACATAAAATGATAAAACAAGTTTTAGAAAAACATATTTTTTAGGAAAACAGTTTTTATTGTGATTAAAACTTTTTTAGATTTACTGTGAATTTATGGATTTTTATTGAGTGAAAAGACCTATTTTCAAATCTCGTATCTGTGCAGATCTGCACTGTGCCTGCCAGGCCAGTTCGGTCGACCGGACCGGTCGACCGCACCAAGTGGCGGTCGACCGGATCGGTCGACCGATGTGCACAGACGTGCACGCTGGCTACACATTGTAGTCGGTCGACCGGACCGGTCGACCGAGTTGAGAGTTCAACTCTCAGGATGTTTCGGTCGACCGGGCCGGTCGACCGCTATTGCCCAACGGTCACATTTTTGACCGTTGGCGGTCGACCGGGCCGGTCGACGATGCCTGTCAGAACTGCCAACTCAGCCTAACGGCTAGTTTTGTATAGGGGCTATATAAACCCCATCTCTTTGGGGATTTTGGCCAAGTTTTTTAAGGAGAAAAATTTCTGGTTTCTAGAGTTTTTAAACAAGTTTTCAAAAGTGTTTGGGGCTTTAATTCTTCAATCTTTATTGTTTTAGGTTTTTTGGAAAAATCAAAGAAAAGAATATTTTGGGAGATTTGTCTTGGTTTTCATTCTATATCTTTTGGAAGGATTTTCCAAGTGATTTTCTTTGTTGCTAGTTTTCCAAACACCTAGTTTTCCACACTTGAGCTATCTTCTATCCTAAACTATTAGGATCTTGTTTTTGTGGAAAAAGATAAGAGAAAAGAAGAGAAGAGTTTGAGGTTGTTGTTGTAAACCTTTGTTGTAAACACCCTTTATTTGTGAATCCCTCTTCGGTAGAGGTGATCGGGTGATTGAGTTGTATCCTCAAGTGTGAGGTGATAGTGTTGGTTGTGAGCCTCTTCGGTAGAGGTGTTGTGGATTGTGGTTGTTGTAGCTCGGTGGCTTTGTAAGTTGAGAGAGGAGTTAGGTACTCCTTATAGTGGATTGGGAAATCCTACACGGTGGTGTAGGCGGGGATGTAGAGCAAGGTGCTCGAACCTCGAAACAAATCTTGGTGTTTGCGTATTGATCCATTGTCTCTCTAACTCTCTCTCTTATATTTGTGCAAAGCATCATATTCATATCATATCATATTTGCTTGTGTTGTGCATATTTTATATTGCCTTGCATTATTCATATTGCTATTCATTCTTATATGCTTGGCTTGATTGTGTGTATTTTATATTGCTTGGATTGCTTGTGTGTGTGTGCCTAACTTATACTCATCCAACAAGAGCTTCACATAGCACCTCAACCATTCAAGGGGAATCAAGGGGAGTTAGTCCAGAGCCTCGCAAGGGGAATTCGGCTACACTTGTTGTATTGTATTAGTTTGTGCATAATTTGCATAGCTTCCGCATTTAGCGCACTTAGTTTGCATTTAGTTTCTTAGATTAGCACTTACACCTATTCACCCCCCCTCTAGGTGTTTTTTCAATTGGTATCAGAGCTAGTGCTCCTGATACTTAGGCTTAACATCCTAGGAGTGATCCATTTGCTTGCTAATCTCATTTGCATTTGTTGTTTGCACTTTCATATATAGTTTACCATGGACTTCATGACCCCTCCTAGCTTTGACCCTTCCAACGTTGATGTTTGGAAGTAGGATGTCCATGTACCTAAAGACCCTAGGTTTGCATGTTTCCTTGCGGCCACCAAGAGATGTTATCTTGGTGATTGCATCATATAGGGGCCAATGCACAAGCCCTAGAGGCTATTAGAAGCACATTACCTAAAGATTATCTTATGTGTGTTTCTAATCTGATTCCGCTTTTGCAGTGTGGAACAAGTTGACAACAACCACCAACACCTCCAAGCTTCAAGTCCAAATCCAAGAAGAGGAATTTAGTGGAGAATCCGATTCTCAATGCTTCATGGTCCAAGGGAATGACTCCCTTGAGGTACATTCGGAACCCCACTATGATAGTGATGATGATGCTAGTTCTTCAAGAAATGATATTGTTGATCCACATGCTTTGAATGAAGAAACTTTCAATTGTTTGTGAAAATTAATTGAGAAGTATAAGATTTGAAAAAGAAAAGTCTAGGAATAGAAAACGAAAATAAGTGTTTGAATCTAGACCTAATATTGCTTTGCAAGAGAAAGAGGAGATCTCTAATGATAGGGATTCATTAAGATCTCAACTTAATCTTGTATTAAAAGAAAATGAATTTTTGAAAAATAAAAATGATTGTGAAAACCTTTTAAAGAAGAATGAAAACTTGTCTTCTAAAATTGATTTTGTTTTAAAAGAGAATGTTGCTTTGAAAAACAAAATTATTTCTATTTCAAATGACTTGAATGCTTGTTTAGAGAAAAATAATGTTTTACATAATAAGATTGATTCTCATGTTTGCCATGCTAGGGTAGTTTCACCTAAATCACCCATTGCATGTTCCACTTCTTCTATGCTTGAGAATGATATAAATTTGTTAAAGAAGAAAATGGATTGTTTGGGCTCCACTATGAGCCAATGTGCTAAGAACCATACACATTTGGAATCCTTGATTCGAAAGAAACAAGTTCCATCATTTATGCATGCACACCCTTCACGGCATACACATGCTCCACACGGACACCATCAACACATGTATGCTCATGTGTACACTTGTACACATTGTGGACGTAAGGGCCACCTTGCTAAATTTTGCTATGATAGATTACATACTCCAAATTTAGCAAAGAATTTTGTTTGGGTTAGAGAAGGTACTAACCCCATGGACCCAACAAGATGGGGTACAAAGACCACCCCTCCTATTGTTTTTGATGTAGGTGTGGGCTCTCACATGACGTGAGAGTGATAGCACCTTGGAGTGGATGCGTTCCGGACTTCATGGAAATCAAATTGGATGCATCACTTTCAAGGGAAGAGATGGTGGAGAGGACCACCAAGTTTTGGAGACAAGGAGAGTTGCCTTCTAGGTTTTGGTAACGATTCCTAACTCCGTATTATTTATTTACATGCTTTCATATTCATTTGTTTTATAGCATGTTTTCATTGTCTATGGATTAGTATGTACATGCCATGTTATTAGATCCTTGACATACATGTATAGTATTTGAGACACACTTGCTTATATGAACCCATACTTAGTGTTCTCACTTTTGTTTAAACTATAATGTACATCATGAATCTAATACATGTGAATTTACTAATAATCATGTTTTAGTTTTATCATGATGAGTTTTATCTTGTTTTTGATGCTTCATGTTAAGATTACTTGTTTAGATGTTAGTTTTCATTAAGACTAGGATTTATACTTGTACATAGAGTGGGCTACAAATAAATCTATATATGTTGAGCTTGATTGCTTATTTGAACCCATTAGATGTGCTAGTATAGTCTAGTTTGATGATTCATACATTTCAAACTTGTATTCCATTTTGGATTTGTTTTATGATTGTGTGTTTCACTTCATGTATATGTTTGTATTGCCAAACTTTAAGATATACATGTATACCCCTTGAGTCATTGCCTTTCATGCAAATCTATATTGGACTCAATTGTGTTTAGGGATATGTATGTATACTTCATGTTTGACAATTCATACATATACCTTGAAATGAAATTTGTTGTGATGAAAATTTAGTTTTTCATGTTTTATGTATTTATGTTTAACTTCATGTATATGTCTATCTAGTTCAAACTAATCTTATACATATACATCTTTTTGAGCCACGTGCCTTCATGAATATACATTTAGTGGACTCGTTGAGTTTTGGATATGTATGTATATTTTAGCTTGTATTAGACATACATATGCCTTGAAGATTAAATGAGGAGTTTTATATGATTTTTCATGTTTTTGATGGAATTATGTTTTAAGGAATAATTGAGCTTAATGAAATATTTTTCATGATTATGATCTTCACATATTATTTGTACACTCATATCTATTGCTCATGTTTTGTTTCTCATGAGGTATGCTTTATTGGTTAGAGTGATGATTATCATGTGAATTTCTTTTTTTTTTTGTTTCATTCCTTACTTGAAGGATTTCGTGCTAGTTAACAAATTTTCCATTTAACTAGTTGCGGTGTTCTTCATATGGTAGAGATTTTCAAGCAAAACTAAATTTTCAAATCTATTTTGAAAACCCCTACCATCTAAGGGCGGTAGGATGGGAGATCATGTTCATGTATGCCCTAATTGAAAATCTTTAAACTTGAATTATGATTGGGTGGTAGATATTATGATGTATACACTTGAACTTATTGTTATGTCAATTGGTATCATTGAACTCTTTCAATTGGTATCATTTTGATCTTCTTGTATACTCATATATGTTTTGTATGTATGTATGCTTTAAATTTCAAGTATATCAACTTCTATTGGTATCTATTTTTCATACATATATATGTTTGTGTTTATGCTAGTGCTTGAGTTTCAATTTTGTTTAAATTGATTACTTTCAAATTGTTATCAAGACTATGCATGACTTTAGTTTGTATTTCATAAAGGGGAGAAAAATATGATTTTGTATTTCAATTGGTATTTGTACTCCCACACTTTATGATTAAAAGTTGTTTATATGTTTTAAAATGAACAATTCTTACAATTGGTATCAATGTTTTAAAATAAACATGTTTGTAAAATCTTTTCAATTGGTAAAATATTTACAATTGGTATCATATTTAAGAAATTCAAAATTTGTTTTGGTTTCAAGATTCATGTTTAAGAATTCAAGACTTATGTTTAATTACAATTGGTATTTCCAAAATTTTATTTAAAGAAAATATTCAAAGTTTTTTATTTGTATTTCCTATATGCAAGGAGAGCTTAACATCTCTCTTACATATAGATTCATGTTGAGTATATTATAAATTGAGGAGCTTGACAACTCTTCTTTATATGATATACGTGTGTAGGGGGAGCTTCACATCTCCTCTTATGCATTACATAATATGTGTTATGTGAATTGGGGCTTGTAATCCCTTCTTCATGTAATGCATATGTGTAGGGAAGCTAACTTAGCGTCTTCCTCTTCATGAATGTATATAGCATATAACATATATTGATTCTTGTTTATTGGTATCAAGATGCTTCATTGACATATTTTTAATTGATATCATGTTTGTAGTCACCCCTTATTGACTTTGTTTTTTTTTGTTTTAGACAAAAAGAGGGAAAACATTGTTTGCATTGTTTGATTGACAAAAAGGGGGAGAAAGATTTTTACCCCTCATTTTATCTATGGTTTTGATTGTTTACCCCTTTGTTGATGGTTGACAAAAGGGGGAGAAGTATTTGTGTTTTATATTATATGCATGCTTATGTTTATGCATATATTATGTTTTAATCTCAAGAATATTAAGTTTAATTGATATATAGAGTTTGCTTTGTAATTGGTATCTAGAGCTTATTTTGTTTTGAATATTCCATTTGATATCTAGAACCATTTATTGTTATGCATATGCATGTTTCATGTTTAATACTAATTGCATATATTTATTGTTTATCCCTATGCATGAGTTAAGGGGGAGCTTCCTTGAAGCTTATCTTTAATCCATGCATATATAACTCCATGAGTTTTGTCATCATCAAAAAGGGGGAGATTGTTGGCCCAATGGCCCTCCACTCTAGTTTTGATGATGATCAACACTCATGTAGTTATGTTTACTAATATTCTTGTGTTTCTAAGTTTCAGATCATTAACAGGATATTAGTTGGTGATTAGCTTCAACAAGATGATTAGAAGCTATTTATGTTGATTCCGGTGCCAAAGCTTAAAGATCATACCTTTGCACTTGGAGGATCACGCGTTTGGGATCGAGTCTACTTGAAGATGGAAGATCGACAAGAAGACTTAGGTATCCTAGTTTAGATAGAGTTTTAGATCCATTTGTAAAGCTTAGTTTAGTTGATATGCTCAAGTGAACACAAAACACACACGTTTTATGATTTGATATTTGGTTTTTATGAATAGTTGTTCAAAACAAGTTTACATATGGTATATGTATAGTAGATGTTTTCTATTTATACATACATGCTTTAACTTGGTAAACAAACTTATTTTGATATCCCTATTCATGTTTTGAAAAAATCAAGTTTGACAAAATACAGGTTTTGTTTTTGATAAAATTTGCAAGACTCTAAAATGAATTGATATGTTGATATATTTTCTTGAAATTTTTATCACATGTTTATGTTTTAACATAAAATGATAAAACAAGTTTTAGAAAAACATATTTTTAGGAAAACAGTTTTTATTGTGATTAAAACTATTTTTTAGATTTACTGTGAATTTATGGGATTTTTATTGAGTGAAAAGACCTATTTTCAAATCCCGTATCTGTGCAGATCTGCACTGTGCCTGCCAGGCCAGTTCGGTCGACCGGACCGGTCGACCGCACCAAGTGGCCGGTCGACCGGATCGGTCGACCGATGTGCACAGACGTGCACGCTGGCTACACATTGTAGTCGGTCGACCGGACCGGTCGACCGAGTTGAGAGTTCAACTCTCAGGATGTTTCGGTCGACCGGGCCGGTCGACCGCTATTGCCCAACGGTCACATTTTTGACCGTTGGCGGTCGACCGGGCCGGTCGACCGATGCCTGTCAGAACTGCCAACTCAGCCTAACGGCTAGTTTTTGTATAGGGGCTATATAAACCCCATCTCTTGGGGATTTTGCCAAGTTTTTTAAGGAGAAAAATTTCTGATTTTTAGAGGTTTTTAAACAAGTTTTCAAAAGTGTTTGGGGCTTTAATTCTTCAATCTTTATTGTTTTAGGTTTTTGGAAAAATCAAAGAAAAGAATATTTTGGGAGATTTGTCTTGGTTTTCATTCTATATCTTTTGGAAGGATTTTCCCAAGTGATTTTCTTTGTTGCTAGTTTTCCAAACACCTAGTTTTCCACACTTGAGCTATCTTCTATCCTAAACTATTAGGATCTTGTTTTTGTGGAAAAAGATAAGAGAAAAGAAAGAGAAGAGTTTGAGGTTGTTTGTTGTAAACCTCTTTGTTGTAAACACCCTTTTATTTGTGAATCCCTCTTCGGTAGAGGTGATCGGGTGATTGAGTTGTATCCCTCAAGTGTGAGGTGATAGTGTTGGTTGTGAGCCTCTTCGGTAGAGGTGTTGTGGATTGTGGTTGTTGTAGCCTCGGTGGCTTTGTAAGTTGAGAGAGGAGTTAGGTACTCCTTATAGTGGATTGGGAAATCCTACACGGTGGTGTAGGCGGGGATGTAGAGCAAGGTGCTCGAACCTCGAAACAAATCTTGGTGTTTGCGTATTGATCCATTGTCTCTCTAACTCTCTCTCTTATATTTGTGCAAAGCATCATATTCATATCATATCATATTTGCTTGTGTTGTGCATATTTCATATTCCTTGCATTTATTCATATTGCTATTCATTCTTATATGCTTGGCTTGATTGTGTGTATTTTATATTGCTTGGATTGCTTGTGTGTGTGTGCCTAACTTATACTCATCCAACAAGAGCTTCACATAGCACCTCAACCCATTTCAAGGGGAATCAAGGGGAGTTAGTCCAGAGCCTCGCAAGGGGAATTCGGCTACACTTGTTGTATTGTATTAGTTTGTGCATAATTTGCATTAGCATCCGCATTTAGCGCACTTAGTTTGCATTTAGTTTCTTAGATTAGCACTTACACCTATTCACCCCCCCCTCTAGGTGTTTTTTCATCTCGGTGAGGTGGATTTGGTTGTATTGGTGGAGTTCGATACTCCGATCTTCGGTAGACCATTTGTATTGCCTCGATGGAGGCTGTATTGGTTGAGAGAGGAGTTCGGTACTCCTAGTGGATTGGAAATCCTTCTCGGTGAATGCGGGGACGTAGAGCTTGGTGCTCGAACCTCGAAACACATCTTGTTGTTTGCGTTTGATCCATTGACTCTAAACTCTCTCTTTATTTTGTGCCTTGCATCTATTCATATTACTCATTCACATTATATGCTTGTCTTATTTGTGTGTGCATCACTTGTACTTAACCACAAGAGCTTCATACAGCGCCTCAACTCTTATTCAGAGGAATCAATAGGAGTTAGTCCAGAGCCCTTCACGGAGAATTCGGCTACACTCGTTGGTTGCACTAAGTGTTATTGCAAATTAGTCTTGTAATTCCGCATTTAGTTCTTAGATTAGCCTTATCACCTATTCACCCCCCCTCTAGGTGATTTCAATTGGTATCAGAGCCTACGCTCCTGAAATTTGGTTTAACCACCTAGGAGTGAGATCTTGGTTTGCTAACTATCATTTGCATTTGCACGTATATTTGTTTGCACACACTCATGGATTGCTTGTCACCTCTCATGTTTGATGTTTCCAACATTGACACATGAAAATTTAGGATGTCCATGTATTTGAAAACCCTAGGCTTGCATGTTTTCCTTGCCGCTACCAAGAAATGCTATCTTGGTAACTGCAATCATATAGGGGCCAATACACTTGCCCTTGAGGCTATTAGAAGCACGCTTAACAAAGATTATCTTATGCTTGTTTCTAACTATGATTCCACCTTTGCAGTGTGGAACAAGTTGACTTCCTCCAAGCTTCAAATGCCCAACATCATGGAGGATGAATCTAGTGGAGAATCCGAGTCACAATGCTTCATGGTCCAAGGGAATGACTCCCTTGAGGTATTTTTGGAATCTCAATTAGATTGTGATGATGCTATTTCTTCTAGTAATGAGCATATTGATCCTAATACTTTAAATGAAGAACTTTCTATTGTTTGTGAAAAATTGATAGAAAATATAACCTTTTGAAAAAGAAGACTCTTGCTTTAAATAAAGAAAATGAAAATTTGTCTTCTAAACTTGATTTGATTTTGCAAGAGAAGAAAGAGATTACAAGTGAACGTGACTCACTCAAATCTCAACTAGACCTTGCCCTAAAGGAAAATGAGTTTTTGAAAAATAGAAATTATTGTAATGATATTTTGAAGAAAAATAAAGTTATATCTTCAAAACTTGATTTTGTTTTAAAAGAAAATGATTCTTTAAAAATGAAAATTGCTTCTATTTCCAAGGATTTAGAAGTTTGTTTAAAGAAAAATGAATCTTTGAAAAATAATATTAATTCACATGTTTGCCATGCTAGTGTAGTATCACATACATCACCTATTTCATGCCACACCTCTTCTTTAATTGAAAATAATATATCCATGCTAAAGAAGAATATTGATTGTTGGGCTCCACTTTGAGCCAATGTGTTTGAGTCATACACGTTTGGAATCTTTGTTTCGAAAGAAACAAGTTCCATCTTTGCATGCACACCCGCCACGGTATACACATGCTCCTCACGGTCACAACCATCACACATTGTATGCTCATGTGTACACTTGTACACATTGTGGACGTAAGGGCCACCTTGCTAAATTTTGTTTTGATCGTATAAATGATTGTAATTTAGCAAATAAATTTGTTTGGGTTAGAAAAGGTACTAACCCCCATGGACCCAAAAGAGTATGGGTACCAAAGACCACCCTTATTGTATTTGATATATGTGTGAGCTCTCGCATGACGTGAGAGCGTTGGTGCCTTGAGGTGGATGCATCCCAAGCTTCATGAGGACTATTTGGATGCATCACTTTCAAGGGAGAGTTTGGTGGGAGGACCACCTTGGTATGGAGAACTAGAGAGGTGCCTTCATCTGTTTTGGTATCGATCTCTAAATCCCGTTTATATTTGCATGCTTTTCATGTTCATCGATTTATAGCATGTCTTGTTTATTGTTCATTATGCCTATGCCATGATCATTAGATTAGTGATATACATGATTAGTTATTTTGAGACACCCATGTTTAATATGGACTTATATCTATGTGTTCTCACTTTGTTTTTAACTAATATGTATATCCTAGATCTAATGCATATGCATATACATAATGATCGTTTTTATGTTGATTTATGTATCGTTTTATGCTTCATGTTTTGAATATATGTTTAAATATTAGTTTTCATTAATACTAGGATATATACTTGTACATATAGTGGGACACAAATAGATCATTATATGTTTGTGCTTAAACGCTCATTTGTACCCATTAGATGTGCTAGTATAGTCTAGTTTTGATGATTCATGCATTTAAACTTGTATTCCCTATTTTGGACATATTTTATGATCATGTGGTTTCACTTTATGTATATGTTTATTTTGCCAAACTTTAAGATATACATATATACCCCTTGAGTCATTTGCTTTTCATGCAAATCTTTATTATGAATTCAATTGTGTTTAGAGATATGTATGTATACTTCTTGTTTTGTCAAAACATACATATGCCTTGAAGTATATATTATTTTTTAATGAAAATTTAGTTTTGACGATTTTCATGTTTTCCATGTTTAGCTTCATGTATATGTCCATCTTGTCCAAACTATTGATTATGCATATACATCCTTTGAGCCACGTGCCTTCATGCATATACATTTATGGACTGGTTATATTTTGGATATGTATGTATAGCTTAGTTTGTACTTGATATACATGTGCCTTGAAGAAATCGAGTTTTGATGATTTTCATGTATTGAGGAATTTAGAGCTTGAATGTCTATTTTCATGATTATATGTTTTCACATATACCTTGTACACTCACCTACTTATTGTTTTCTCATGACTTTGTTTTCATGAGCATGATATGGGCTTTATGGACTTTGAGTGTTTAGTGACCATGTGATTTACATGTGTTTCATGAAATATAATTTTGTTTTATTCCTTACTTGAAGGATTTCGTACTAGTTTTTAAGTTCTTCCATTTAACTGGTTGCGGTATTCTTCGTTATGGTAGAGTTTTCAAACATGCTATATTTTTCAAACCTATTTTTGAAACCCCTACCTTCCAAGGGCGGTGGTTGGGAGACCATGCACATGTATGCTTTATAGTGAAAATCATTTTAAACTTGAGTATGAATGGGTGGTAGATGATATGAGGTATACACTTGATATTATTGTTGTTTCAATTGGTATCATTGGATCTTTTCAATTGTATCAATATTGACATTTTTGTATACTCATATATTGTTTTTGTGTATGTATGCTTTCATTTGGTATCATCTATTTGATTGGTACTCATTTTTCATACACCTATTCATGTTTTATTTGTGCTTACTATATCCCTATATTGTTGAGCACAAATGTTGAATATGCTAAGCTTAATTTTTAAATGACTATATGTTTCAATTGACTAGTTTTCAATTGGTATTCAATACAAGCTTATGCACCGTTTTATATGGTATTTCATAAAGGGGGAGAAAATACGTATTTTTATCTTTCAATTGGTATTTTGTTTACCGTTGATTTCTACTCCCACACTTTATGTTGAAAATTGATTTTATTTTGGTATCATATGTTCTAAATGACAAATATTCACAATTGGTATCAAGATTTTGTTTACTTTCAATTGGTATCTATTGATCTATTTCTTTAATTGGTATCCATGAAGATTTATATTAGTGTTTTGAAATTTGATTTACTAAGATATCTCAAAATTTGTTTTATTGAGAAAATTCAAATTTGTGTTTTAATAAAAAATGTTAAAATGTTTTGATATGATTGCATATATGCAAGGGGAGCTTAACATCTCTTCTACATATAGATTCATGTTGAGTGTATCATATATTGAGGAGCTTGACAACTCTTCTTTATGCGATACACGTGTGTAGGGGGAGCTTCACATCTCTTCTTATGCATTGCATATTTTGTGATATGTGAATTAGGGCTTGTCATCCTTTCTTCATGTAATGCATATATGTAGGGAAGTTAACTTAACGTCTTCCTCTTCATGAATGTATATCGCATATATTCTTATTATTGATTTGTTTGATGTCACCCCTTTATTGATTCTTTGTTTGGACAAAAAGGGGAAGAATATTATTTTGTTTTTACTTTAACCCCTTTGTTGATGATTGACAAAAAGGGGGAGAAGTATTTTAGTATATATGCATGTTTTCGGAAAAAGGATTTATGTTTATGCATATATTGAGTTTATGCATCTTACAATAAACAAATAAATATGTGAGAAAAATGATTTGGAGAAAAGGGGGAGAAAGTTTTATGGTTGATTTATGCATGTTTCGTTTTATGGTTGATTTATGCATGTTTCTCTCTCCTAGTTGATGCATACATTTGTTTAGTATCATATACTTCATTGAATATCTTATTTTTATTGTGATGCATGAGTTAAGGGGGAGCTTCTTTGAAGCTGAACTTTAATCTATGCATATATAACTCCATGAGTTTTGTCATCATCAAAAAGGGGGAGATTGTTGACCCAGAGGCCTTCCACTCTAGTTTTGATGATGATTAACTCATGTAGTTATGTTTATTAATAATCTTGTGATGTTTAGTTTCAGATCATTAATCAAGATATTAGTTGGTGATTAGCTTCAACAAAGGAGTTTTGAAGTTTTTCACATGGTGATTCAAGAGCCCGAGCAACAAGATCATACATAGCACTCGTTGCAGTGTAGCTCGGTGGATCACGGAGTTTTGAATCGAGTCGGCTTGGAGACGGTGCTCTACAAGAAGACTTCGGTATCCTAGTTTAGTTTATATTTTAGATCCATGTGTAAAGATTAGATAGTGTGATATGCTCAAGTTCACAATACACACACGTTTCATGTTTTGGATATTGGTTTTCGATTTTTGGTTTAACCAATATTGGTTTTCATGAATAGATAGTATCAATACAAGTTTAGTTTATTTAAGCGTATATTAGATATATTCTATATACATGTAAGCTTAATTTCCTAGACAAACTTATGTTGAGATGCCTATTCATGAGGTTTGGTGTTTTGTGTTTTTAACAAAATATATTTTTGGAAATAAAAGACAAAAACAATGATATGTATATGTTTCTTGTATATTGGACCTATGTCCATATGCAACATGTTTTAAAATGATTAAGTATCATGCTTTTGTATTTGGATATGTTTGGACAAAGTTTATTT
Organism: Agave tequilana; assembly: GCA_038442645.1. Classification (NCBI taxonomy): domain Eukaryota; kingdom Viridiplantae; phylum Streptophyta; class Magnoliopsida; order Asparagales; family Asparagaceae; genus Agave; species Agave tequilana. The sequence goes on from JAVJIF010015596.1 coordinate 19,305, forward strand.
GAAAAATCAAAGTTTGGAAAAATACAGTTTTTGGTTTTCGGTAATTTTTTCATAACACAAAAATGGTTCAAAATGTTTTATATTTGTGTTTAAATTTTTAGCACATGTTTGTATATCATATAAAATGTTAGAAACTATTTTTGTGGAATTTTTAGAATTATTTAAAACAAGTTTTTCTGTCCCAAAACAGAACCTGCCAGGCTCTGGCGGTCGACCGGGCCGGTCGACCGGATCCAGAGTTGGTCGACCGGCCGGTCGACCGACGTGCACAAACTTGTGCATGTTGGCATGGTCGACCGGGTCGGTCGACCGGCCAGAGAGCTTTGCTCTCTTGATTTGGGCGGTCAACCGGACGGTCGACCGGTTGCTTCCAACGGTCAAAAATATGACCGTTGGCAGTCGACCGGGCCGGTCGACTGCCAGCCGCCTAGGCTGAAAAGTCAGCCTAACGGCTAGTTTTTTGTTGGAGGCTATATAAGCCTCATTTCTTTAGGATTTTGGTAAGATTTTTAACAAGAAAAATTCCTACTCTCTTGTGTTTTCCAGCAAGTTTTCAAAAGTGTTTTAGTGCTTCAAAAGATTCATCTTATTGGTTTTAGGGTTTTTGAAAAAATCAAAGAAATAGAAATTTGGAAGATTTGTGTTTGTTCTTCATTTCCATCATCTTCAAAGAGTTTTCCTAAGTATTTTTGTTTGAGTTTTAGTTTTTCAAACTCTTAGTTTTTCACACTTGAGCTATATCTCATATCCTATATATTTAGGATCATTTATTTGTGGAAAAGGTTTTGGTTTGTGGTTGAGATATACCACTTTGTTGTAACCCTTTTTATTTGGTTATCCCTCTTTGGTAGAGGTGGATTTGGGTTGTTGGTTGCTCCCTCTTTGGTAGAGGTTGAGGTTGTGGTTTACTCCCTCTTGGTAAGGTGGAGTTGGTTGGTATTTGTATCCCTCTTCGGTAGAGGTGGATTGTTCTTGTATCCCTCTCAGTGAGGTGGATTTGGTTGTATTGGTGGAGTTCGGTACTCCGGTCTTCGGTAGACCATTTGTATTGCCTCGGTGGAGGTTGTATTGGTTGAGAGAGGAGTTTGGTACTCCTAGTGGATTGGAAATCCTTCTCGGTGAAGGCGGGGACGTAGAGCTCGGTGCTCGAACCTCGAAACACATCTTGTTGTTTGCGTTTGATCCATTGACTCTAAACTCTCTCTCTTTATTTTGTGCCTTGCATCTATTCATATTACTCATTCATATTATATGCTTGGCTTGTTTGTGTGTGCCTCACTTATGCTTAACCACGAGAGCTTCATATAGCGCCTCAACTCTATTCAGAGGAATCAAGAGGAGTTAGTCCAGAGCCCTTCACGGGGAATTCGGCTACACTCGTTGGTTGCACTAAGTGTTGTTATAAATTAGTTTTGTAATTCCGCATTTAGTTCTTAGATTGGCCTTATCACCTATTCACCCCCTCTCTAAGTGATTTCACACAATTATATAACACACATCATTCATCATACATAGTGATACACAGATGTCATTCAGCACACACGATGTTACACAGATCACCCATTCATATTCCTAACTGTATATCATTCGAGCACTCCCCTTCGACCCCGAATGTATACCGTATATCATTCGAGCACTCCCCTTCTGACCCCGAATGATTATAATTATTTTTTATTATCCACCATTTACTCTGCCATATCATAACTTATACATACATGATACATGTGCACACTTGCCACCAAATATATAGCATTTGAAAAGCAATTATCAACTTATCTCTAGTTATACGATATACCAAAAGGGGGGTGTGTGTATGTGTGTGTAGAATTTCCGTTTATTTTGGGTTAAATTCTTAACAGTTTGTTTTTCATGCACCGACATCCAAATGCAAGATCCACTCCATTGAAGTTAATCTACATTATTTGAAGTCTCTAAAAATAAAAAATCATGTCATTTGAATACTTCTTGCTTATCCATCAAGTGGGCCTAAAATAGACGGCCGAAAGTAGTGAGTTGTTTAGTTTAATAGTGTATAGTATTTAAAATCTAATAAAAATTGGTTTGTGAGATTTTTAAGTGTTTACATCATAATGAAATGGTCGGATCGAGAATTTGTATGTCTAAAGACGTAGATCTAAGCAAAATGCTATTTTTAACCGTCCGTTTTGTGTCCACTTGATGGATAAGCAAAAAGTATTCAAATGACATGATTTTTTATTTTTAGAGACTTCAAATAAAATAGATCAACTTCAACAGAGTAGATCTTGCATCCAGATGCCGCAACATGAGATTTGAACTGTTTAGAGTTTGATCCAAAAATAAACGTTATTTTGTAGTCCAACACATATATATATAGGGGTTACTGTACCTCAGCCGACGGCTGAGAGAGTTTCTCAGCTGGCGGTGACGTGGCTGAATATATGCCACATATCGGTCGCAAAGTGTAGGCGCCAAAAAAATCAAAAAAATCCCACCTAAAGAATCGTGAATCAAATTGACAAAAATACCCTTTTACTTCTAAACTAGTATAAACTCATCCACAAACAAAATTTACCTAAAGAATTTTTAGTTGAATATATCTACAGTTATAAAATTCGTAATTCTACTACATCAAAAATATAATAGAAAAAATTTGGATCAAGATAATGTAAAATAAACAGCAGCATTGAAAAGTAAAAACATGTTTGAAACATAAAAAAACATGATATCCTTCAGCACTCCGACGACAGACGCTGTCTTTTTTCACATGCCTTATGTAATAGAATTCTGACCGTTTTATAAATTCCGCGATCATAGTCGCAGTCATAGTATAATAAAACTTTCGAACACTGCGACCATGGTCGCAGACATAATATAATATAACTTTCAATTTTATATGACGACAGCGACACTAGTTGCAGTCATAGTATAACAAAACTTTCTATCACTGCGACCATGGTCGTAGACTTAATATAATATAACCTTCAATTTTATATCACGTCCACCCTAGTCGCATTCATTTTTCGCATAAAAATAACAGACGAAACATGCTATCGTTTAGCACTGCGACCTCGTTCAGCACTCGACCAAAGTCGCAATCTTTTTTCGCATGCCTTATGTAACAAATTTTTTATAATTTTATAAAGTAGATTAGCCATGCGACCCTGAGATCAGTTCGCATATATCACATCTTATAAAATACTATATTAATTACACTGAATTAAATGAAGTAGTTAATATTCTATCTACCGTGATACAACAACAGTCTCGAAAAAAGAGATTCACTAATATTAATCTCGATAAAGGAAAGATGTGCACCATACGTAATCTAAAGATATAGGAAAAATATTCTATAAAAAGTTAATTTGTACTTCACGTAGTAAACCTCTGGAAAAAAGGAACTCTTCGGATTCTCCCGCCATAACTCTTCAATTAAATATTTAATTTTTTTTTTACCACTTCTTTCAATACTCAACCGTCACCTATAACAATTATTATTACTATTCATGTTCTTTCACATTATTGACCTTTATATAGTGCTTGTAACTAATACATTATCTCATATCTAAAAACTATATTTTTGCTCTTCCTTTTCAATTAGATTTCAAAAACTTCCAGAAAACAATTCATTCTTATATCATGTCTTCCCCATCTTCTTCCTCTGAACACTCAGATTTTAATTTCAATCATTCCCCCACCGGTCCTCTTTCTTCAGGGTATTCTAGTGAATCTGATACTAGTTTAGACTTCACTCCTTTTGACTATCTCACTACATTAAATAATATTTTAACTGATCCTCCTCTTCATGAGGATGATGAAGTTTTCATGTGGCTTAGTGAGGAGGAAATTATTCCTCTGCCACTTGACAGAGACATGCTTGATGAAAGCATATCCTCTGATGCTGGAGGCTCGCTTTCACGATACGGATCGGACGAAGAGCTTGATAAAGACGATCCATTCTGGGAGTTTATCGATGAACCAAAAACCCTCAAAAAGAGGAAGATGATGAGGAAATAAGTGATGAACAGGAAGACGAGGAGAATGAATACGACGAATCTGCTTATGATGCTGATGACGACGAGGATTAGGATTTCCTGATCTTCTGATATTCAACGTTATTTTGTCTTCAGTTAAGAGCGTTTAATGCTCTTTTTTTGTAAGGTCTCTTTCTGACCATATTATGTTATAAATAAAATTTACTTCTATCTGTAAAATAATCTTTCATATTTTTAAAATACATATAAAGTATGCCGTATAGTTATTATTTTTGCATCTTATCTGCGATAATGGTCGCAGTACTCATATAATAATTACATATGAAACTGCGACCACGGTCGCTGTCCAGTCATAAACAGTTTGACTACTTCGAACATGATCGCAGTCCTCTCAAATCCATATATTTCACTGTATATTTCACTGTATATCACAAATTATAAAACTGCGACTGCTGTCGTTAAACACTGCGACCATAATCGCATTCCTACTTCGCATGCAATAAATAAAAAAATTCGTAGTTTATAGGCGGCTAAGACAAAAGTTACAGTGAAGTGAAAATATATAAAATCATACGTAAACTGCGACTATAGTATCAGTCCTTAGTCACCGTTATTACATTTAACTTAGCAAAAAAATCATCCACAAAAAATGCTGTCGTGAGTACTGCGACCATAGTCGCAGTCCTTGATCGCATGCTATATGTAAAAAAAATTAATAGTTCATAGGCGGCTGAGACAACAGTCACAGTGAAGAACAAATATATAAAATAATACGTAAACTGCGATTATAGTATCAGTTCTTAGTCACCGTTATTACATTTAACCAAGCAAAAGAAACGTCTACGATTTGCTCTCGTTAAGCACTGCGATCATAGTTGCAGTCCTTATCTGAATTCAATATATACAAAATAATAATAATAATTTATACATTACATGCAAAAAAAAGTAAACTGGGACTATATTCAAAATCAGTAAATTTCAAATCAGTAAACAAAAAAATTAATAAAGAGGCATTCAAATTAGTTTCGTGATTTGATAAAAATTGGTCGCAGTTTGCCCGCAGTTATAAAAGATAATTGTGACAATATGACTAACGTTAGAAATATAAAAAATTAATAAACTATACAGATCCACTATCTTTTACTGCAGGGGTATTTAGTAATTTCAACTGTTTCAATAGGCGGGGCGTCCTTTCTAGTGTGGCTAATAATGTGCCACGTTACCGCAGGCTGAGAGGGTCTCTCAGCCGTCGGCTGATATACATTTTTCTCATATATATATATATATATATATATATATATATATATATATATATATATATATATATATATATATATATATATATATATATATATATATATATATATATATATATATATATATATATATATCTTGTATGTATGTATGTATATGTAAATGTGTGTGTGTGTATGTATATACATCCTCCCCCCATACACACATCCATATCCATAGCAATCAAGTAACAATTCACAATAAGGTGTTTGTTATTCATTTTCTCAATTGTCGGGTAAATTTTTGAGATTTCTTATAGTATCAATTATTCACATAGTAAGAACAATCTTGTTCATTTGCCAGTAGTTAGGGTTATCTCAATAATTATTCATACATGATCACTATGCCTTGCCGATAATTAAAGTTCATATTCATTCCAAGTTCAAGTATTCGATTCTTTTCTAGTTCATGTTCATAGCTTGTTGTCATAAGTCACAAATAGCCATACCCATGCATTCAGATAGTCACAATTAAGTTTATCAACAAATAATGCATTATATTAACCGTTAATCAAATTTGGTAAGAAATTTCACCCAACTCTTTCAATTACTGATTTTCCCATATTTTGTTTACCAACACCCCGGATGCATAGTTCTCACTCCTACGAATGCAACAGCTCAAGAATCACCTGAATCCGACTCTAGATGGCCGATATATTGCCTGAAAACCAAAGAAATATAAAACAGAGTTAAATATGTAATATCTAAAAATTTTAGCTAACTATTGATAATATTTTAGGGTTCTAAAAATAATTATCTGAGTCATCAGAGGGCTAATTGATATTTTACCTTTATTTTAGATTTCGGGTCGGGTTCAAAGCGGGTTCAGGTTTGCATTTGAAATCCACTTGACTTCTTCTTATTTGTGCAGCTACAACAGAGAGAAGAGAGATAGCATGTCAGCCTGGCTTGGCCTGTGCCCACTGCTGCTTGTCACCGTCCCCAATGTCGGCACCGCCCCTAGTCGCTGCTACTCCAGGTGTGGCCTGCTGAGGGAAAAGAGAGAACAAGAAAGTGAGAAGGAGAGACCATTGCTCTTCCCTTCCCCACGCCCTAACCACTGTCTGGTCGGTGTCGCCGCAGCTTCCCTGGCTGACCTCTGACTAAATCCAGCCCCCACTGCCACCATGTCTGAGAGATAGAGAGAGCAATAGAGCATGGAGGGGAAGTGTGGGTGGGTTGTTCCTTGCCGCCTCTGGTCATACTCCACCGCTCACCGCCGCGCCATTCTTGGCTGCCCTGGCCATCGAGTAAGGGGAGAGAAGAGAATAAGAGGAAGAAGATGAAGATGAAATATAGGTGAAAATTAGAGTTATCCTCTTATTTTTCCTCTAATTATTTGTGAGGGTAATTTTCATGTAGCCACCTCACTCTCCCACATCCCCATGTCACTTAGAATCTTGCCATCATATTTTCCACCTGTTTTGGTTTAGGACTATAATACTAAGTGAATTAGTGGATACTAATACATAGTTAAGGTTATAATCACTTGTACATACTTATATATACAAATATATATACATGTATATGTTAGTCCACATAAAATTATAACCCATCACTAAATACATTTACTATCTTGCTCAATAAATGTGATTGAATTAAAATTATTGAATAATTATCCCATATTTTAAGTTAAAGTTTTAATCATATATTTAATCATATAATATTTGTATCAAATATCAAAATCAGTAATTAGAGTTAAATCTATGATAAAATTCTTTCCAAGCGTTACAAATAGCTATATCATACTTTCTCTCATTTCTTCATTAATAAAGCCTTGATGATTTTATTACCATGGCACTTGATTAGAGAGGAAAAAAATCATATATACAAGACTCGTATATATGTGTACTTTATCCACACACACACACTTGTGTTTGAATACCCAAATCCTTATATGCTATCAATAATATTTTCATATATCATCAATTCATAGAAATTTATTAAACTTTAATTTTTCCACTTAATTACTTCAATGTTGTAATTTCATGGATTATTGAGTCCATTATTATACAATTAATCAAAAGTTGCAAGATTTTCATTCTACCCATTCCATTATTTATCTATATTTACTAATAATATCATGACCATAAGTTTTATCGGTTCTAATTACCAGGTATTATCTCATGATTAAAGATTAAAACATTAATTAGGATTTTAAAAATTGAGGTGTTACATTCGAAGCCTCTCTCCTTATGGCGTATATGAGGAAAAAGGAGATGGAGCTCATCGATTGGGTGTGCTGGTGAATTACTTCTCACGGTGGAGCTCGTGTCTCTTCATCAAATTACCTGGAGGGAATGTTATACCATCATCTTCTTGAGTATCTTGCCAGAGTCCGTCTTGTGGGATGTCACTGTTGCTTTCCTAGAAGGCTCCCTGGGAGCCCTCATCCTTCTCGCTATATGGAGGAGACGGTGGTGTTGGTCTAGCTGCCTCTGAGTTATGGGAAGCGATGATAAAATATTTCCACCGAAGGGACCTTCATTTTTATGGAGGAACCACGTAGTCTTTTCCTCTCCGTTTTTGGATCTTCGATAGTGACACGAGCAATGAGTGGTGTCTTCCAGCAGATGTTCCTCGGAGAACACGTTCTCAGAGTTCAAAGGTAAAGGCATTGAATTGCTTGTTCAGGAGTCATGGCACGGACGAATGTGGATGACTGCTCTAGGAAGACATCCTCTGATGAATAAATCTTTATTATTTCAGCATCGGGGTCTGTTAATGGTGCTAGGATCGGAGTATTTGGATCCGGATCATCTATATTTTTTTTAAAAAATGTAAACACAGATATATAAAAGAGATTAGTATTACTTTTATTAAATGTAATCAAATATATTTGATGGAATGTATTCGGAATGAAATATTTTCATAATAAAAATGTGTGTGTGTGTGTGTGTGTATATGGAATTGACATAATTATCTAGATCTTGCCTGTTTTGTTTTTACTGCCAGCTTTTTTGGAATTGATATGACCATGCCTCTTTATAGTGCTGATCTCTATCTCTGGTATGGCTAGTTGGATATGGAGTGGTTTGGCGTGTGTTTGAGGGAAAACGTTGCACAAAAATGTGTAAGTTCAAATATGATTATGTGCTGAAAAAGTGTTAATGTTTCCTTGAATCTACTGTAATAGCTAAGTGGCTATACGGATCGCATCCACAAGGAGAGGAAGCGAAAGAAGCGTTATATTCGGTTTCATTATTTATTTTAAAGCTTCTTCTTTGTTTCAAAAAAATGAATAAAAGTAAAAGAGAAAAGATTTGGAAAGTGGTTGTTGATGGAAGTGAAAACAAAATAAAAAGTGCTTAGGTTGTGAAAAATGTGAAATGAAAGATAAAATGTGAAGTGAGAAAGTAGAAAGCGGTGGAAAACACTTGGTTTTAAAAAACTAGGAAAAGGAAACAATTTTGAGAAATTGAAATGCGAAAAGTAGTGAGAAGCAGGAAAAAACGAAATAAAATAAATTTAGAAGAGGATTTTAGGAAGTAAAGTTGAGAGAAATTTGAAAAGTAAGCTTTTAAATGAGAAGTTTTGAATATAGGAGAAGAGTCATGACTAACTAATCAACTATGCACTATTAAAATACTAACCCTTGAGATGAATTGTGCCTCATATTTGAATTCAATGGCAAATGGTACACCTTGGTTCTTCAAAACTAAAAGCATAGCTCAATGAATGGAGTGATTTTCTCTAGCTTGATAGTGTTGCCTCGATGGATCATTGGCTCTTGATTAGTACTCAAGACTGAAACATAAGATTAGTAATTCACAAAAAAAACTCAAGCACAACTGACTGAGGTTTATCTACACAAAAAATACAGAAATTTAAAATATGAAGATTAGAAGTGCTAGGTGCTCAATTCTACTACTATAGAAAGAGGCTATACGGATCGTGATCCACAAGGAGAGACTGTGTTAGAAACTTTTAGTAAGTTTCTTTTACGTTACTGAAAAATAGTTAAAAGTTCTTTGTTTTTTTGGAAAAGAAAATAGAAATAAATCTATGTTAAGTGGAGAAAATGAATATAGAAGAATATGGTGATTGAAGATGTTTTAAAAACTAAGTTAAAAGAAATGAAAAGGAGTAAAGAAGGAGTTGTTTTTTGAAGTGTTTCTAACTATGAAATGAAAAAGAAAAAACTAAAATACTTACTTTCCTCTTTGACGCTTGCTTACCTCATCAATAGCACTTGCAAGGGCGAGAAAAATTTGAGGCTATCAGAGTCATTTGGATTCACAAACTCCTGAGAAGAACATAGAAGAAAAACAAAAAATGAAGAATACGAATGCAACTTTTGATTCAATAAAGTAATGATAAGAGAAGAGAAAAATACTTACACCGGTGTCACTCTTAGTACAACTTTCAAACTCATTATCTAATGAAGCTCTTCTCTCCTCTAAGTTACATGAATAAAAACAAAAATTACATGAAAAAAAATAAAAATCTACACTAAACTAGAGTAAAAACTTAGCCTAAATCTAACTTTGCTGGAGTGGTCCCTTTGCCTTCAGAAATGCAAGTATTTATAGCCAAATTGGATAAAGGAGAGGGTACGAAGATAGGGGCAAAATCTCTTGCCCAACATAAAAGATCTTCTGATAAGGTTGGAGATAAGTTTAGAGATAAATATTTGTTTTATCCCTTACTCTTCAGTTAGATTGTGTCATAAGTTTAGAGATAAATATTTGTTTTATCCCTTACTCTTCAGTTAGATTGTGTCTTATCTCTTTGAATCTTCTGACTTTACATCTCAATCTTTTAGATATCTCTTTGTATATTGATAGGGTTGAATTTGGACTTCTGAATTTGTCTCTCTCTCTCCTTGATTTTTCAAGCTAACCAAATAAATCTTCAAAAATCTGGTTTTAACTGGTTTTTATCTGATATTATTTCTTTGATTTGCTCTGAATTTGGCAATATCCCCTTTTATCTTCAGGCAACCAAATAGATCCATATCAATTCGATTTAACTGATCTTTATTTAGTATTATCTTCTCTCCCTTCATATCTTGCATGAATTGAACATTAAAACAAGGTGATTATCATATTTATTGCAGATGGATGTAAAAATGTAATAATAAATATGCAATTTGTGTGTACAATCACACCCCCACACCTGACTATTGCTCATCCTTGAGCAAATCAAAGAAAGATAGAGCCAACCTAATCTAATATACTTTCGTAAGAATCATGGTTGTACTTAGTATGTGTAACAAGCCGTTAAACCTCTAGGTTATCCCTAGAGGATGAGTTTTGTCTCATGAGGATTTTCAGTGGATTACATCCACAAAATCCATAAAGAAAGAGAAACAAAGTGTTAGTATTTTTGAAAAAGCATTTTGAAAAAGAGAGAAAATATTTGAAGTATTTTTGCAAGAATAAAGCAATCTATAAGTTATGGGAAAACTAATCTTTTCATTCCTAAACTTAGTCTCTATTCAAAAACTTGTTATCAATAAAGGTAAGGAGCTGAAATGTATTTCTCATCTACTCTATTATTTTACTCTAAGTCATATACACTTTGTAACCGTGAAATTTTGATTCGGGGTTCTTCAACTCTAATTCTTATGCCTTATTTTTATAAATTTTTTGTGGTACTATCCCATAGTTCTATTAGACTTTCTAAGCTGCTCATGTAATGAGCCTTTAGTTAGTGACTCCCAAACTGGACGGTCTTAAGGTACCGGGTAAGAAAACACCTCAAGGTCTTAAAGTTTCAAGCAAACAAGGCCACAAAACTAAGAAGTTTATTAATTACATGGTCCACTTTTAAGCGTGAATACTTAAGCTTCATGAGGCACAAATACCCAGCTTAATCAAAGAATTATATATATATATATATATATATATATATATATATATATATATATATATATATATATATATATATATATATATATATATATATATATATATATATATATTTCTTTTCTTTTTTTTCTTTGTAGGGCATAAGAATCTTTGTTTTTGAACCCAAAGTGTGTAAGTGTAAAAAGAATGCATATTTCATTAAGGTAAAAATTAAGACTAAATTACTTTTTCAATTTTTCTTTCTAATCCTAAAAATCAAACAAATAATCTTATTTTGACCAAATATAACAAATCTTTATTATGATTTTTCTATTTCATAAAATTAACTTAATTTTGTTACAAAAATAGGTCAAATTATTGTTTCTCTTTTCAAAAAGTTTTTAAAAGTAGAGAAAATGTTAAATTTTTTAATAAAAAAATCTTTGTTATGCTAGAATCTTCCCCCACACCTATCTCATGCATTGTCCTCAATGTATGAATGAATGCATATATGCATGAAAAAGAAGAAAAGGAAGAAAACATGTTACCTCAAAGTCGTGGTTCTAGTGGTGGTTGATCGGCAAAAAGCAAGTACTAAAATAAGAGAAGGAAGTGTGAGTTGATGTTACTGCTTTTGCGATTCTTCCGTAGTAGCGAAGTGGCTATACGGGTCGTATCCACAAGGAGGGAGAGCGATGGAAGCTTGATGCGGCTTCAAAGTTCAAGAAGAAAGAAAGTTCTTTGTGTCCAAATAAAGAATTGAAAAGTGAAAACAAGTTGTTCGAAGAATTGTTAGAAAATATTTTGGTTGTTTGTAAAAGTGATTTTTTTTTTAGTTGTAAAAATGCATGGCTAACTTTCTACTAAGTGCTCCCACTAATTTCTAACTTTTGGAAGATAGCCTCACGATGGATCATAGGCGAACACAAACCTTTTGCATTGGAACTATTCACGTGGAAATCGAGTGAAAGTTCATCCTAAAACTTAGCTTTACACGACAAAAACTCGGACATTCCCTTATCAAGATCCGATAGAAGGCGAGAATAAGGGAAGACTCGAGTGCACTATTGATATCGGCAAAGTTAAAAGGAAAAGTCTCTAACTTACAATAACAAGTAAAGTACAAACTCATAAATCATCAAAACTCATTAAACATGAAGTATAAGAAAGTAAATACTTGTAGGTAAATTAGAGTTAGAACCCTCGTCCTAAGATGCCTTACCTCTTGTTTGCACAAGGCTTGTTTGACACTATTGACTCATTTGGGTTATCAATCAAGTGTTAGAAATTAGTGGGTTAGTAGTTAGTTAGCCATGCTAATGAAAAGTTAGTTAGCCATAAAAGTAAAAGAAACAACAAAGGAAAAGAAGTAGAGAGAGGGAGTTACACTACAAGAAAACAAAATAAAATAAAAGTTAAAGAAAGAAAGTTACACTACAACAAAGTAAAAGAAAAGGAGTAAAGAATAAGGAAGTTACACTACAACAAGGAAGTAAAAGCAAATGGCAAAGACAAGTAGATGGAAAGAAGGAAGAGAAGTAGTACTTGTATTAGCTTGTCTCCCTTCCAATACAACACTTACACACTCTCTCGTTCACTCTAATGGCTAAAACAACAACTAGAAGAAGAACAACAATAACAACTACAAACCTAAAAATAAGATTACAAAAACTTGCTCTAACTCTGGATCTACTCAAACTGAAGACCCCAGGGGGTATTTATAGGCACCAGGGGAAAGGGGGCCACGTGGGAAGCACGTGGCCCAAAGCGCAGGCGCGCGCACGCCCAAAGGGCCGCGGAAACGTGACCTGGGCCGCGTTTTCGCAGCCCTGCCAGGGCGGCGCGCGCCTGGCTTCGAGCAGCGCGCTGCCCAGTCTGTCTTCTGTCCACCTGAGCTCCTGGATTTTCGATTTGATGTCCTAGACTGACAAAATCTTTACTCTAAAGTCAATGGCTACTTGGTAGGCTCTTAATCACCAATTAAATGGTGATTTAGGTCTTCTTCTTCATTTGCACACCATGGACCTAGGATCAAGCAAGCAAGGTTTTATTAGCAAAATTTTTCATGAAATAAATATGAGAATGTGATGAAAATTATGCAAAATTAGAGACTAATCACACCCCCACACTTATCTTTTTGCTCGTCCTGAGCAAAACAAAAATGAGAACATTATTACACCACTTTCGCAGGTGACGCGATTGCACTGAGCATGTGCAACAAGCCGTTAAACCTCTAGGTTTCCCCTAGAGGAGGAGTGTTGTCTCCTGAGGGTTTTCAGTAGATTGCACCCACAAAATCCAGTAAGTAAAGAAAAGAAGTTAGTTGTTTAAATTTTTTTTTTTTTATGAAAAAGAACTTTCAATCATCTAAGTAAAAATGACCGAATGATGTAAGAATTAGGTTTAACCCTCATAAGCCCTCTTATACTTTAGTCTTCATAAAAGAAGAAACTATGGTTTTTCTTTAAATTTAGAAAGGATCTTGTACTTCTCACTCATTCTTTTATTTTGCTTTAGATAGATATGCATACTGTGTAAGTATGATGTGCTTGGGATTTTTCAACCCAACTTTGAATATCTTTTAATTTTATTAATATTCACTTATTATTCTTGGTGCCATTAGGCTTTCTACTTCACTTATGTAACACATATCAAACCGATGACTCCCAAACCAGATGGTCTTAGGGCACCAGGTGGAAAAACACCCTTCAGGTCAAATATGCAAGTGGAGTAGGCCACGAAATCAAGATTTATATATTCATTTTTTTTGGCATGAGTAATCATGCTTCTTGAGGCACAATTATCCAGCTTTTTTTTTCTTTCAGAGTTGTGTCTCTAAATCCCAAGCATGTGTGTGTGAATTATGCATATTCTACTAAGGCTAAATAAAAGGTATGAGTTATTTTCCTTATCCCTCCTATCTTTTTAGTCAAACCATTCTTTCTTGTTTACTTAGGAAAAAATAAAGATTCCTTAATAAGGTTCCCGTAATTCCTACAATCTTTTGGTATGTTTACAAAGAGTATGAAATTTTTTTTCAATCTAGATTTTTTTTTTGAAAGAAGAAAAAAAAAAGAAAGAAAAATGTTAGCACCCCCCCCCACACCTATCTAATGCATTGTCCTCAATGAATGCATATGGAAATGCGAATGCAATAAATAGGGAGAAGAAATGATGTCACCGTCTTCGTGGACGCGGGCTGGCCAAGTGCGAATAGGCGAAAAAAAAATGTAAAAGGGGTAAGCATATAAATAATTATTTTTTTGTTTATTTATTTGTTGTGGTTAGGTGTATGACGGGACAAAAAGAGTCAGCACACTATCATCCGGAGTCATGAGCTCAGTGGTCAAGAAGGGCTTCAGTCTTTGCCCATTGACTTTGAATTCCGTGTTGTTCTTAGGATCTGCAATAAGCATAGCACCGTGTGGGAAAACAGTGCGCACAATGAACGGTCCTGACCAACGAGTTTTCGGCTTTCCCGTGAAAATATGAAGCCTAGAGTTATATAGCAGAACCCTATCTCCCCGTGCAAAGTTTTCCGGGTTATGATTTGGTCATGGAAAAGTTTAGTTCTGCTCTTTGTGATTCGGGCATTCTCATAGGCTTCATTCCGTATCTCCTCTAATTCTGAAATCTGTAGTTTCCTAAGTTCACCGGCCTTAGTCAGATCAAAGTTGAGTTGCTTAATTGCCCAGAGGGCCCAGTGTTCTAACTCTACTGGCAGATGACAGGCTTTTCCAAACACGATTCTATAAGGAGACATCCTCAGAACTGTCTTAAAAGCAGTGCGGTAAGCCCACAATACATCATTGAGCTTAACAGACCAATCCTTTCGGTTTTGTCCGACAGTCTTTTTCAGAATGAGCTTGATCTGTCGGTGGTGACTTCGACCTGCCCATTTGTCTGGGGATGATACGGAGTGGATAACTTGTGATTGATGGAATATTTTCGCATCAAAGTTTCAAAAACTCTGTCACAGAAATGTGATCCATTATCACTAATTATCGCTCTGGGGGTGCCAAATCGAGAGAAGATGTTCTCTTTGAGAAATTTAACAACCACTTTGTTGCCATTCGTCTTAGTTGGCACAGCTTCTACCCACTTAGAGACATAATCTACAGCAACCAAAATGAATTGGTTGCCGAAGGAACTGGGAAATGGCCCCATGAAATCAATACCCCAAACATCAAAAATTTCAACTTCAAGGATCGGGATTAGGGGCATCATGTCTCTTCTTGAAATCTTCCCAATTTTCTGACAATTTGCGCATGACTTGCAAAAATGATATGAGTCTTTAAACAAAGTGGGCCTGTAGAACCCACTTTGTAGAACCTTTTCTGCAGTCTTGCGGGGATCGAAGTGTCCTCCGCATGCAAGGTCATGGCAAAAGCTGAGCACACTCCTCTGTTCCTCCTCGGGTATGCATCGTCTAATTATTTGGTCGGGACAATACTTAAAAAGATATGGTTCTTCCCAGAAGAAGTACCGTACTTGGGCAAAGAAGCGGTATTGGTCTTGCTTTGTCCAGTCAGCGGGTAACTGTCCCGTGGCCAAGTAACTAACGATGTCAGCATACCAGGGTTCCTTAAGAATGGCTAGGATGTGCTCGTCTGGGAAATCCTCGTTGATCGGAGCTTGGATGGTTGGTGCATTCGGAATTCGTGAGAGATGATCAGCAACCACATTTTCTATACCTCTTTTATCCCAGATTTCTAAGTCAAATTCTTGAAGCAAAAGGATCCACCGAATTAGTCGAGCTTTTGCTTCCTTCTTGGTTATGAGGTATTTCAGAGACGAGTGATCCGTAAAAATCACTATTTTCGAACCTGACAAGTAAGGCCGGAACTTTTCTAACGCAAAGACAACGGCCAAGAATTCCTTCTCAGTCGTTGTATAGTTCTGTTGGGCGTCATTCAAAGTCATACTCGAGTAATAAATCACGTGCTGCCTATTGTCTATGCGCTGTCCTAGAACAGTGCCAATAGCAAAATCAGATGCATCACACATGATTTCAAATGGCTGGCTCCAATTAGGAGCAGAAATGATAGACGCAGAGATAAGTTCTTACTTAAGCTTCCCCCATGATTTAAAACACTCATCATTGAATCAAAGGGCACGTCCTTAGCGAGCAGGTTGGTTAAGGGCCTCGCGATTTTGCTAAAGTCCTTAATGAACCGTCGATAGAACCCAGCATGCCCTAAAAAGAATCTAATATCCTTAATGCTTTTGGGTGGTGGAAGCTTAGCAGTTACTTTTACCTTAGCCTTATCCACTTCTATACCTCTCCTTGAAATCTCATGGCCCAAGACAATCCCCTGTTTCACCATGAAGTGACATTTTTCCCAGTTTAGAGTTAGGTTCTTCTCAATGCATCTTTGTAGCACTAACTCTAAGTGATGAAGATACTGATCAAATGAATCTCCGTAGATGGAGAAGTCATCCATGAAAATATCAAGAAAACGTTCCACCATGTCAGAGAACAAACTAAGCATGCACCGTTGGAACGTTGCAGGAGCATTGCACAATCCAAAAGGCATGCACCGATAAGCAAAGGTTCCGAACGGACAGGTGAACGTCATCTTTTCCTGGTCTTCTGCAGCAATGGGGATTTAATTGTATCTCGAGTACCCATCCAAAAAGCAGTAGTACTCATGTCTAGCCAAACGCTCAAGCATTTGGTCGATGAAGGGTAGCGGGAAGTGGTCTTTACGAGTAGCTGCATTCAACTTCCTGTAGTCGATACAAACATGGACCTTGGTAGGCAGTCTTGTTTGTACCAACTCTTTTTTCTCATTTTCTACTACCGTAAAGCCAGCCTTCTTTGGGACCGCATGAACAGGGCTAACCAATTGACTATCAGAAATGGGATAAATTATCCCATTATCTAATAGTTTCAGAATTTCAGCCTTAACTGCCTCTTGCATGAGGGAGTTAAGCCTGCGTTGTGGGTCCCTCCTAGGGGTTGCTTCATCGACTAAATGGATTCGGTGTTGTACTATGGCTGGACTTATTCCCTTGATGTCCTTCATCGTCCATCTAATGGCTTCCCTATGTCTTTTCAAAATAGACATTAAGCTATCCTCTTGTTGCTCAGTCAAGTGGGACGCTATGATGACTAGCAAGGTGTCCTTTCCGCCCAGGTAGGCGTACTTGAGGTGTTTAGGCAGGGCTTTTAGCTCTAGGGAAGGTGTTTCTTCATTGGAGGCAATCACTGAGCTTTCAATCCTAGGATGGGGTACACTGGGGCTTGATGCCTAATCCACTGCTGAATCTACGATCTGGTCTAGATTAAAATCCTCAGCCTCCAGATCAAACTCTGCCTCAGTTTCTGTCTCCATATTTTCCTCATGCTCACTGGTCAGGTTTTCAATAGAATTAACCTTAAACGTCTGATCAATGACATCCCTAGGTTGTCTTCCAAGATTGAAGACATTGACTTCCTCGTCATGTCTCTAAAAGTCAATCGCATGGACCCGTTCCTATAGTTGATTATGGCATTGGCTGTAGCAAGGAATGGGCGCCCTAAGATGACGGGAGTTTGAGACCTAAGATTAGACACAGGTTGGGTCTCAAGCACAATGAAGTCAACGGGGTAAATGAAATCCCCGACCCGGATGAGGACGTCTGTGATTTTCCCCTTAGGGATCTTCACAGATCGGTCGGCTAGCTGAATGGTGACTCGAGTTGGGCTTAGCTCGCCCAACCCAAGTTGCTGGTATACTGAGAGAGGTAGCAAGTTGATACTTGCTCCCAGGTCAAGAAGCGCTCTACTGATTTCGGTCTGTCCTATGGTGCAGGAAATAGTGGGACATCCGGGATCCTTGTATTTCACCGGAATGGGACCAGACAGAATTTCGCTTATATTAGTGACCAAGAAGACTTTCTTAGGCACATTGGTCTTTCTCTTCTTTGCACACATATCCTTAAGAAATTTGGCATAAGCCGGGACTTATTGGATAGCGTCAAGAAGTGGCACATTCATTTTGACCTGGTTGAACATCTCTAGCATTTTCTCCATGTGCATATTTTTATTGTTGTTCCTAAGCCTATTGGGAAAGGGTGCTACAGGCTTATGAACTTGTTCAGCAGCTTTGTCCTCGTCAGATGTTTGTGGAGTGGATTGGGAGGAACTAGCAGAGGTGGAGGCTGGAGTGGGATCAGGATGGACTGGACTTTTCTGTTGGTTGACCTGGTTGTCTACCTTTTTTTCAGATCGTAGTGTGTGAACAGCATTGCACTGGTTAATCGATGGATTCTGAATTTCATATGCTTGATTGGAGGTTTTTGGGTTAACTAATGGCTGACTAGGCAAAGTACCCTTAAGTCTTTCACTTAGAGAGCTAGCTAACTGGCTCATCTGCATTTCCAATCTTGATATGGCCTGTGAATGACTGTTCAGAGTTTGTCCCTGATTTGCATAAAAGCGGTTTGGGACTTTATGAAAGCCTCTATGATCTCTTCCAATTTACTAATTTTCTTTCCATTGGTGAGCCTTGGAAGGAAGAAGCTGGGGCTTAACTGGGAAAAGTTGGTGGAGGAGTAGGATGGTGAAAGTTGTTAGAAAAATTAGGCCTAGGAGGATTGTTTTGGGCCCAGGAGAAATTGGGGTGATTTCTCCAGCCGGGATTGTAGGTCTGTGAGTAGGGGTTGTGAGGCGGCGTAAGTAAGCCGCGTTCATGTGTTCCGGTGGCACTTGCTGGGCATGGAAAACAGGGCATTCTTCAAAAACTTGGTTTGGTGCCTGACAATATGAACAACCCGGATTGTGAATTGGTGGTGGGTTGATCTGGTTGACACTGGCAGGCTCTTTGTTTCCAGAGCCTCTATCCTTCTCATTAGGGTAGCAATCTTAGTCTCAGCAGCTATGGATGATTTTAGAGATAGGAGCCCTCCTCTAAAGCTATAGATTGTGAATTCCTAGGTTTCTCCGAGGCTGGCTCCCATTGCAGGGTTTTCTCAGCTAAATCCTCAAACAAATCCCAACCCTGATTCTCATCCTTCTGCAAGAACCCTCCCTGACACATCGTTTCTAACAGGGTCTTAGTCTGATAGTCTAGACCATCGTAGAGAATCTGGCACTGACGCCATTTCTCCACGCCATGATGAGGGCACTGAGCTAGGAGATCTTTGAATCGCTCAAAGTATCTCCAAAATGGTTCGCTCAGGTTTTTCTTAAACTGCATGATGTTCTTCCTAATGAGGGCGATTTTGTGAATTGGGTAGAATTTCTTCAAGAAGGCCTTGACGAAAACATCCCAGGTCGTGACTGAATCTACTGCCAAGCTGTACAACCACTTCTTAGCTAGGTCCTTTAGGGAAAAAGGGATGAAACGTAACCTAACGGCATCGTCTCCTAGCTGAGGTATACGCATCATGAGGCATACTTCTTCAAATTTCCTAACAAAGAAGGATGCGTCCTCTGATTCTAAACCATGAAATTTGGGAAGAGTGTTAATGAATTGGGGCTTTACTCAAAATTATTGCCGTTTGCTTCAGGAAGTTTTATGCAAGATGGAAGTGAAGTTCTGATCGGGTAAAATCTATCCTGAAGTGATGCCATCACCGATTCTGGATGCAAGGGTAGAGAAGTGTTTCTTGTTAATCTAGAAGTTGACGGATCTCTCACCCACTCTTGCATGTAGCACACCACAATCAACGTGAAGACAACAAACAATCGAAAAAGAACTAGAAACAAACAAAAGAAAGAAAAACCACCACAAGCCTTAGTCTAAGGTACCTGGACCTAGACAACTCCTAACTGGTCGATTCTCCGGGGAAGGTTGTTGCAGGAACTCGACTACAAGCTAATCGGCCAGGAAAGGGCAAAGCTCGGGGGGAGATATCCGG
Source organism: Agave tequilana (assembly GCA_038442645.1). Lineage (NCBI taxonomy): Eukaryota > Viridiplantae > Streptophyta > Magnoliopsida > Asparagales > Asparagaceae > Agave > Agave tequilana. The sequence goes on from JAVJIF010015596.1 coordinate 39,210, forward strand.
GCAGAGCCACGGGCCTAATTACGCCAAACCACAGAGCTTTCGAGGCTTTACCTCTCAATCCACTTTCCTTAGACAACGATTTTGCAGGAGTATAGTTCTTACAATTTCTAACCTCGGTTAATCTCTTAGTGAGTCCGAGATGCCCCTAGGGCCAACGTCTATTGATTTTTAGTTAAGGCTTGGGAAAATGTGAGTGCACTTGGAGATGCTTTTTGGGCTAAGGAAGGGTAATGAAATCCCCACTTTATCTTGTTTATTTGGGTTTTGCCCTTAAAGTCAATTGTGCAAGTGTGCAGTTTATTCACAACAAGGTAACACTCAAAGCGGTAAATCACTTCAAAATGTTGGTCCTATTCTATATGAATGCACACGTACCTTGTCTCCAGCACTCTTCAACAGAAATTGAAATGAATTGAAATAGACACGTGCCCTAAATGCAAAAGTCTAATCCAAATTTCAATTAAGGAACAAGTGAATTTCTGTTGAATTTATTACACATGCATATAGGTGAAGCATCCAAGAAAACTAAAAATTTAGAAAGCAATTTTTTTTTAGCGATTTTCGGCAACCCTGCAAACGAGTTTGTTAGTACTTCAATCGGAAAACTCGCTTTTACACGAATTTTTCCGAGGGAAAATGAATCCTCGCGCAATGTCCTTGGCCACCTCCTTCGCTTCCTGTGATAGTGAGCTCCTTGGTACTTCTCCTACACACAAAAACAAAGAACAATCTTTAGTATTGAACAATAAAGTTGTTCCCTCCCCGGCAACGGCGCCAAAATTTGATCGGCAAAAAGCAAGTACTAAAATAAGAGAAGGAAGTGTGGGTTGATGTTACTGCTTTTGCGATTCTTCCGTAGTAGCGAAGTGGCTATACGGGTCGTATCCACAAGGAGGGAGAGCGATGGAAGCTTGATGCAGCTTCAAAGTTCAAGAAGAAAGAAAGTTCTTTGTGTCCAAATAAAGAATTAAAAAGTGAAAACAAGTTGTTTGAAGAATTGTTGGAAAATGTTTTGGTTGTTTGTAAAAGTGATTTTTTTTTTAGTTGTAAAAATGCATGGCTAACTTTCTACTAAGTGCTCCCACTAATTTCTAACTTTTGGAAGATAGCCTCACGATGGATCATAGGCGAACACAAACCTTTTGCATTGGAACTATTCACGTGGAAATCGAGTGAAAGTTCATCCTAAAACTTAGCTTTACACGGCAAAAACTCGGACATTCCCTTATCAAGATCCGATAGAAGGCGAGAATAAGGGAAGACTCGAGTGCACTATTGGTATCGGCAAAAGTTAAAAGGAAAAGTCTCTAACTTACAATAACAAGTAAAGTACACAACTCATAAATCATCAAAACTCATTAAGCATGAAGTATAAGAAAGTAAATACTTGTAAGTAAATTAGAGTTAGAACCCTCGTCTTAAGATGCCATAGCTCTTATTTGCACAAGGCTTGTTTGACACTATTGACTCATTTAGGTTATCAATCAAGTGTTAGAAATTAGTAGGTTAGTAGTTAGTTAGCCATGCTAATGAAAAATTAGTTAGCCATAAAAGTAAAAGAAACAACAAAGAAAAAGAAATGGAGAAAGGGAGTTACACTACAAGAAAACAAAAGAAAAGAAAAGTTAAAGAAAGGAAGCTACACTACAACAAAGTAAAGAAAAAAGGAGTGAAGAAGAAGGAAGTTACACTACAACAAGGAAGTAAAAGCAAATGGCAAAGACAAGTAGATGGAAAGAAGGAAGAGAAGTAGTACTTGTATTAGCTTGTCACCTTCTAATACAACACTTACACACTCTCTCTTTCACTCTAATGGCTAAAATAACAACTAGAAGAAGAACAACAACAACAACTGCAAACCTAAAAACAAGATTACAAAAACTTGCTCTAACTCTGGATCTGCTCAAACTAAAGACCCCAGGGGGGTATTTATAGGCACCAGGGGAAAGGGGGCCACGTGGAAAGCACGTGGCCCAAAGCGCAGGCGCAAGCGCGCCCAAAGGGCCGCGAAAACGCGGCCTGGGCCACGTTTCCGCGGCCCTGTCAGGGCGGCGCGCGCCTGGCTTCGGGCAGCGCGCTGTCCAGTTTGTCTTCTGTCCACCTGAGCTCCTGGATTTTCGATTTGATGCCCTAAACTGACAAAATCTTCACTCTAAAGTCAATGGCTACTTGGTAAGCTCTTAATCACCAATTAAATGGTGATTTAGGTCTTCTTCTTCATTTGCTCACCATGGACCTAGGATCAAGCAAGCAAGGTTTTATTAGCAAAATTTACATGAAATAAATATGAGAATGTGATGAAAATTATGCAAAATTAGAGACTAATCAGTGGTCGGTTTGGGCCAAGCTTGCTGCCTAATCTAACTATTATAGATTATCATGGAACTCACCTTCGATGACCTTTTTCTTATTCACGGAGTTACAACCCCCCAAGTAAATAGGAGTATGTAAGACCCTAACATTAAAATCATCCCGGTTATATGACCAATCTTGGAATATCATCTTAGAGTCATTATGATTTATACTTTGGTCCAACAATAGAATGTGACTTAGTAGAATGGTTGACTTAAGCTCAAGAATTAAAGGTTCACGAACCAATACAAACTCAGGAAAATTAAGTTTAGGTTTGAGGGTCGGTTTTGATTCAATAGTTGGTTCCAAATCAAAGAATTTAAATTCATATTCATTTTTCATCAATGGAATGTGACTATCTAAAATAGGTGATTCAATTTCAAGATCTATAGGCACGGGAATCAATGTTGGCTCCAGAAATGGGTTTAAAATTGGGTAAGGATACTGGAATCAACATAGATTAAAATTTTGGAACTAAATCAAAAAGTTGAGGATTGGGTCACATTCAAGTTCAATCTAATTGAATGAAAAACTTACCAATTTGTCAAAAATTTGAGATTGGTCAAGTTCAAGTTAGCGTGATGAAATTGAATCTTGGTTAAGGTCTCCAAGACACCATGATTCTTGGTTCCTATCAAGATGGCTAGAGCAATTAGGAATGATCGAAAATATATTAGGTAAAGTTTTCTCATTCCTATCTTTTACTATATTGATTAAACGACTCATTTGTGCTTCTAGCCTATTGATAGATTAGGTAAAATCATTTTCTGATAGAATTAAATTTTTCATACTCATTTTAAGTCAGTAGATTCTTCTTCTTATTATGGGACTTGGAATATGGAGTAGGGATCTTGGATTTGGAAATTTTTTGGGATGAGTCAGCTGAGATTTGGAATTGACGTGTGGACTCAAGGAAGACTTCAAAACTCTATTTTGGATCCAAATTTTCTTCTATAGGTTGATCTTGAAAAAGAGTATATGAAGCTGGATGTTAGTAAAGTGTTGACCATATGACTCGGGGGAGTTGTATCCCCACTGACTCTATGAAGAGTGATGATGATTGTTCTAGTCTTGTTCATATATTGGGACTACGACATATATAGACTCGGATAAGACCAATCAGGCATATTTGGTTGGTTAGAGTTATGAAATACCGAGTTGGTAGTATCCAAGTCAAAAGAGATAGAGGAGAAGTCTGAATCACCATATGCATTGGAATAATGGTAATTATAATTCATATCACCAAGATGTCAAAATAAAAAATAACAAAACAAATAAACATATAAAAAGAAAGAAAATCTAGCCTAAATTATAGCAGACCTTAGACCTAGACGACTCTTAACTGGTTAGACAGTTCCATGGGGATATATTACAGAATCTGACCACAAGTTAATCGGTCAGATAGGGGCAAGATTAGTGGGAGGTATCCATGCCTAAGCAACGAGCCTAATATGCCAAATGACTGTTTTTGAGGTTTTGCCTCTCAATCCCCAATCTTTGACACCAATTTGACAAGAGTCAAATTCTTATCAATTTTCCCCTTAGGTCAGTCTCCTATTGAGTCCGAAATGTCCCTAGGGCCAACGTCTACTCAGTTTTAATTAAGCTTAGTTAGTGAGTGAGGAAATAGTTTGTGGGCTAAGGAAGGGTAATGACTTCCCACCTTATCTTATTATAGGACAAGTCGTTAATCGCTTTTGTGCAAATATGCAGATATATAGCAAAGAGTAACATAAGACAATTAAATCATACAAGAATGTTTCCTATGCTATATGCAATGCACATATATCTTGACTCAGCACTCTTTAACAGTAATATAAATGTAATGAAATAGACAAATACCCTAAATGTAAAGTCTAAACTATTTTTAGCATTTAACAATCATCATTTTACTATTGAGTTAGTACAGTGAGCAGAATATATTAAACATGAAAATTAAAAATTACAGAAACTTAATCTTTAAATTTCAAGCAACCTACAAGAAATTTTTGTCAGTAGTCCTCCACAATTGCTATGACAATGCGGCTTTTGCCACGTTTGCATAGCAAAGTTGTGGGCTCTGATGCTATGCCTTCTTGGGCAGAGGTACAAGTAGCAATATGTCCACTGCAGTGCTTAGTTTCCTGAATTTGGTTCCTACACAAAAAATAGAGAAGAAAAAAGTTATCCAATTTAGTAAATTAGAAAGAAAAACTTACCGTCCCTCCCCGGCAATGACGCCAAAAATTGATTGAGATTACCTGCACAAAAAAATACAAAAATTTAGAATATGAAGAATAGAAGTGCTAGGTGATCAATTCTACCACTATAGCAAGTGGCTATGTTGGTCGTGATCTACAAGGAGGGACTGCGTTAGAAGCTTTTAGTAAGTTTCTTTTAAGTTAATGAAAATGGTTAAAAGTTCTTCTTTATTTTTTTAAAGAAAATAGAAATAAATATATGTTAAGTGAACAAAATGAAATATAGAAGAAGATGGTGATTGAAAATGTTTTAAAAACAAAGTTAAAAAGAAATAAAAAGGAGTAAAGGAGTTATTTTTGAAAGTGTTTCTAACTACGAAATGAAAAGAAGAAAAACTAAAATACTTACTTCTTTGACGCTTGCTTACCTTTTATCCTTTGCAATGATTGAGCTTGACTTGAAGGCGATCAATGTATGGTGTATGGGATCTTCCCCATTCCCATTCTAAACTATGAAATAAAGGTGGAAGCTAAAACTAATTTAGAAATGGCTATCCATCAGTCAAGAGCACTTGCCAGTGTAAAGCAAATTCGTGGCTATCGGAGTCATTTTGATTCACAAGCTCCTCAAAAGAAAGTAGAAGAAAAACAAAAATGAAGAACATGAATGTAACTTTTGAATAAATAAAGTAACAGTGAGAGAAGAGAAGAATACTTACACTTGTGTCACTCTCAATACAGCTTTCGCTCTCATTCTCTCATGAAACTCTTCTCTCCTCTGAGTTACATGAATAAAAACAAAAATTACATAAAAAGAAAAATAAAAATATACACTAAACTAGAGTAAAAACTTAGCCTAAAAGGTAACTCTGTTGGAGCGGTCCCTTTATCTTCAGAAATGCAGGTATTTATAGTTAAAACTAGATAAGGGAGAGCATACGAAGATAGGGGCAAAATCTCTTCCCAACAGAATAGATCTTCTGATAAGGTTAGAGATAAGGTTTAAGATAAATTTTTATTTTATTGTTGATCTTCAGTAGATTATGTATCATCTCTCTGAATCTTCTGAATGTACATCCCAATCCTTTAGATTACCCTTTGTATATTTGGTTGCATTTAAATTTCTGAATTTATCTTTATCTCCTTGATTATTCAAGCTAACCAAATAAATTTTCAAAAATATGGTTTTAACTGGTTTTTAACTGATATTATCTTCTCTGATTTGCTCTGGATTTGGCAATATTCCCTTTATCTTCAAGTAACCAAATAGATCCATATAATCCGCTTTAACTAATTTTTACTTGGTATTATCTTCTCTCCCTTCATATCCTACATGAATTAGAAATTAAGACAAGGTGATTGGCATATTCATAACAAGATTGATGTAAGAATGTAATAATAAATATACAATTTGTGTGTCCAATCAATAACAATATAGCAAGTTCATTAAATCATCAAAGCTATTGGTTAGCTAGCATGAAATAAGAACCTTGAGCATAAGATTATTAGCATTAATCAAAGTAAGAACTCATCTTCATGTTCTATTAAGGCTCTTGCTAAATGGCAAGGCGCTAAAACAAGGCACACATGAATCATTTGGGGGAATTAACAGAACTTAGCAAGAGAAGTTAGCACTCATCTTCATTGAGAAATCAAACACACTTGCAAGAATGCAAGGTTACAAGAGATGCATCCCATGAATCATTTGAGTTATTCATCCAAGTGTTAGTAGTTAATAGCGTTAGTGATTAGTTAGCTATGGTTAGAGAGTTAGCTAGACATAGAAAAAGAATAAGTAAATGAAAACATGTAAGTAGAATTACACTAGAAGAAAGTAAGTTACATGAAAACAATAACTAAAAGGAAGTGAAAAGCATTGCAAGAAAATAGTAAAGAAGAGAAAAGAGACTCCTTGTATTGAATTGCCATTGGTTCAATTACACAATCACTCTCTCTCTCTCTCTCTCTCTCTCTCTCTCTCTCTCTCTCTCTGTGGATCAAATTTAAGATAGAGAAAATGAAAAGCAAAATACAAGAGAAAATAGTAAAGAAAAGGCCTAGAGAAATTCTCTGCTCTTCAAGCCCCCTTTTTGGTGGTTCTGGTCCTCCTTTTTTAGGGCTAGGAGGCTTGGGGTGTAAGAAATGAAGCTAGGTGTCCAAGATCAGGATCAAGGGGCATGATCAAGCCGTGTTTGCGTGAAGTCGCGTAAACGCAACAAGATCCTGGCCCCTGATCTTAAAATTGGGGCTACACATTCTCCCATTTAAGGAAGCTTCTGGTCTTTATTTTTTTTCTAGAATTATCTTTAATTATAGAGCAGATTGGGCTCTTTTACTTTGGACTTCAAGTGGTATTTAAATTGGGTTTTTCTTGGCTTCAAGAAATCCATGAAATTATCTTTAAAATACCAAGTATTAGCCCATTATTTCAGTTTTCCTTCTTCTTTAATCACCATAGTTCATATGAGTTAAGAAAAATTTAGGAGCAGAGTTTTATTAATAAAACAGGTAGGGAAATGTAGAAAAATATGTTGAATGAGAACCAATCAGTGTATTTGCGTTGTTGTTTCCAAGTGGGGTAACTCTGTAACACCCCATTCCTTGAATATGTATTCAGATACATGTCTCAATTTTCAATAATATTTTCTTATTTTTACCCGTATTTATTTTAGTTTGTGAAATATTTATATTATTAGTTAGTATTAGACTCGGATTTTCAGACTTAGAGTCAACCCCAGTCTAAACCTAGAACCTGATTCTAGTGTACTACTTGATTTGACTTTTTTGATAGTTAGATTTGACCGATTTTAGTTTCAAATAATGTTTTTAATATTTTAGATTTTTCATGATTTTTTGAAATTTTTCAAAATTATTTTGCAAAATCTTCAAAACTGGTATTGAATGGTGTCGTTGATCGATTCTTGAATTTTTAATTTACAAATAAATTTGAATTTCTAGAAGTTGCTTTTATATTATTTCTCAGGATCATATTTTGTATCTAAACGCGAATTTAGGAATTTTTCTGAATTTATCAAAATTCGACTGAATCAGGTGTCGATCGGTATCATCGATTGATTCTAGAATTCTTAATTTAAAAATGAGATTGAATTTCTTAAATCCGATTTCACCATGTATCTCAGTATAATATTTGACCGATTAAAATAATATTTGAGTTTTCCCGGATCTGGGAGCTTGATCTGACATTTTCCTTCTTCCTTTTCTTTTCTTTTTCTTTTCTTTTTTTCCTTTTCTCTCCTTTTCCTTCTCCTTTTCCAGTCTTTTCTTTTTTCTTTTTTCTTTTTTCTTTTTACCCTCCACACAAAAAATATCCCCCAAAAATATCCCCACCTACTTCTTCTGTCCTCCCCAGACGTGAGGCTCACCCTACTCTAACCCGACGCCTGAGACGCAGGTCTCCCCTGGCTAAATGCAAACTGTAGCCTCTCCTCCTCTTTAAATCTCTTAAATCTCTCTCATTTTCTCTTTAATTTCTCTCACTGTCTCTAATCACTCTCTCTAATCACTCTCTCTCTCTCTCCCCCCTCTCTCTCTTCTCTCCTTCATCAACCAGGCTAGTGCCCCACACCACTGTAACCTTCTTCCGTCGGTGGCTATTTCGGTGATGTCCCAGGCCAGCTGCAGTCGCCACCTCTAGCCACAACCCCTTTCCTCTCCTCCCCTCTCAACTCTACCACCATCATCATCTCCACCACCCATCCCCACTTCCGACCTCCTTTTCAGCGCCCCTCCCTCCGGTTGGTCGGCGACCACTAGTGGTTGACACCGCATGGGCGCACGGCCAGGCCAGCCCAGGTCGACGGGCCCCTGGGTTCTTGTTGCGTTAGCAGGGGCCTACCCCTCTCTCTCCCATTTAACTTTCTCTCTTTTATTCTCTCTCTTGATTTCTATCTCTCTCCACTCAATAATATTATATTTTAATATATTTGAATGTGTACATGCGTTGATGATTAAAGTTTCCAGAGATATGGGATTTCATGGTGTTTTCTGTTGATTTAGGAAAGTGTTCTCGCTTTATTGGGTACCCCGCTTCAACCGTTGTTTTATTGTATTTCTGGACTTATGTATTGTACTCTAGGATCGTGTAACTATATTTGGTGGATTATGTAGTTGTATCGGTGTAGTGTATTTATACTCTCAAGACTGATGTATTTATAACAGTGTAACGTATGCCTGTAATTGTGTAGATGACACTTGTTTTGTGCATGTGACTGATACTAACGCTTGTGCAGGTATTCTTGCCTTTGGACCTAGCCGCTATGCGATTTTTCTATTTTAGTCTCTGAGCTTAACCGCTCTGCAGTTTTATACAACAATCTCTAGGCTTAACCTCTATTAGGTTCATTAAAGTCTCCTGGACTTTCTTTATGCTACGCCTGATAGGCGGACCTAGCGTCAGCACTTTACCGCTAACATCGTTCGAGCGTATTTACTCCGTGAGCGCGGTTTCTCCACGTACGGTAGCATAGCGTTCACTCACTCACTTCGTCATGTGCGTTTAGCTGTGCCGTAAGTAGTAATCATGCCGAGCGTGATGGCGTTTAGTGTTGTACGTTAGCTTCATTCCAGCCTTACTTAGCTCCGCTTGGATGTTTGCTTGCTTGTTTGTCCCCTTACCTTCTTGATGGTTTAATTAATTCTTTTCTGATGGTTGTGTAGAATTTGAAATTTTTACTTCAATTATTTTCCTAAAACTGTATTATTTTTAGATATTCATATTGATCTCGTGTATCTGTACTGTTTTCCCGTATAGTGTTATTCGACAATACAAGATATACTGTATTGATCACTTGATGAATTACCACTTGACACACACTCGTCACCTGACACCTGATCACATGTTACCTGACAGGCTACTTGCCTGTTGCCTGATTATCTCTTTTATGGGGACATGACAGTATCATCGTGTTATACTCCTGCTCATGTATTATGCATGCATGTTCCTCCTGTTATCATGTGTTATTCCGGCATGTTCCTCCTATTATGATATTCATGTTATTCCCCATAAACTGATAATCATAACCAACCTATAATAATCAAACAACTTGCATTGGGACAGGAAAAACTGGTGGATATTAATTTGTGATCTTGTTTATAGTGGTATAGGATGTTGTGCAACTAAAATCTTTCGATTCTGCCTATGGACCTCTAGGTGGTCCGATGGGGTGTACTGGTACTCCTACTCTTGTTACATTCCTGATGGGCATATAATAAGACCCATTCTTATTTGCCTAGCAGCGGGTTCTGGGCAACACCGGAACAATCCTGGGTCGTGATCCGGGGTATGCACAGGATCCATTGTAAACATAGTTCATTGATACCCCATCAGTATTCATTAACACTCATCTTATACATAAGTGGATGTATATGTGTTGGGATACTAGGACGCATATCGAAACATATGAATCAGATGAGAAATAAGATAACCATAACTTAATAACCAAACATTAATAATATAGAGAACGTGGAAAATTTGGTCACTCCTTTGTTCGGGTTCTGGCACCACATTTTAGATCCGAATGAGTATTAGTAGAGTGTGAGCTCCAACACGGATTGTCAGTGATATGAGACACTAGCAGGGGATGATTGATATATCAGATGGTTCTGATTATTATTATTGAATAACTTACAATACAACACTTTAATATTCTCCAGCATGGGGGTACTTAGGTTGTATACACTCAGATTATAGTGACATGAGAAATAAGGTATATATATAAGGGTATTTTGTTTGGATTATTCCTTCGACGTAATAGTCTCAGGAAGCCATATACTGGGTTGTACAAGTAGATTTGCCCACTCTTGTTTGTGACCTGCTATGCAGTTGTAATCCACTTATTCATATAATATGACTTGAGCAGATGCCCTACTTTATTATATATGATTTCTAAGTTACTACACTGGATTTACTGATCTCTGGTTTACTGGCTTGTACTTGTATGCTTAAGCACACAACACCTGACCCTGCCCCAAATATAACTTAATTACCAAATAATAATAACTCAATAGCGAGTGTTATTGAATCACTTCCTCATCCGAATCTGGTACACGTATATCAGAGTTCAGATTGAGTTCCACTGGTGTAACGCCCCAATCCCACAGGTACAGGGACGTTACTGTGACGTATATATGTAAGTCAAAACTACCCTCACATATATACTCTAAGAAATAGTACAAGGCGAGAATCAAAGTTCAGAAATATGTGGTGCATTATACATTCCAATATATGAGTACAATTACAAAGTTATCACAAAATGTGATACAATATTATAAGAATATTACATCACTGATAGGCGCAAATGTGAGAATACAAAGTGATATACAATTATAACTATACAAAAGGCGCTCATGATCTCAAAAGGAAAACTCAAGAGCCAAGCAGGGGTCTGGAAAGATAGGGCCTCAGACGGTCTGCCGATGATCCACGCTTTCGCTACACATTTCTGATTAGCAACCGGGAGAATTCACAAGCTCTAAGAATCGAGATCTGGACATGAGAATCCATGGGAGTTAGTGTAAATCACCTAGAGGGGGTGAATAGGTGATGAGCGAATCTAATGGTCAATAATTCAGAATTAAAACTTATTTAATGTAAACTAAAACTTCTTAAACTAAACACCACGTATAACAGAAAAGTGTAGCCGGATTCCCATGAAGGGCTCTAGACTAACTCCTCAAGATTCCTCTAAATAAGAGTTGAGGTGTCGCGTTGGCTCTCTTGGTTGAATACAAGTGTTAGCAAACAATCCCCAAGCATATAACAATTATGAGCACAAATATATATCTAACATATGAAGATATAAGCAATTTAAGCATGCAAGATATAAACAAGTAAGAGATAGAGAGAGCAATCGCAAACACGGGAGATTTGTTTTGAGGTTATAGCAAACTTGCTCTACGTCCCCGCCTTCAACACTATGAAGGATTTTCACTAAAAATGATCCCACCGGATCAATCGGTGCCGCAATACCTACAAGGCGAGTTCACACTTGAACTCCTTGGACTCTCTAGTCCCTTCACTTGTTCCCGCAAGAACACACCGCAATCCCACTAGCTCGCCGAGGCCGCACCTCAAATAAAGAGTTCACACACGAACTCGAAACACCGCGAACCCGCAAGCCTCCTCCTCAAAGTACAAAATACAACTTTGGTGATCACAACACTTTGATCACCTAAAATGCTCTCACAACAATGATCCCTATAGGTAGATATAGCAATCAATAGCTCAAGTGTTGTGTGAGAAAACTTGGATTGAAATGGTAGAGGAAACTCAAGAAATCACTTTTTAATACACTCTTAAAAATCTCTCCTTTTGATATGGCAATTTTCGCTCTTGAACAAGTGGAGATAAACACCAAATAGAGTTGAAAAAACAGGCTCAAAAATCACTTCAAAATCTTGTTGAAAAACAGCTCTCAAATGGGGCTTATATAGGCCCCAAGAGAATCTGCCCGTTGGCAGCTGACTAGGCCCAGAATGGCCTTCCGGTCGATTGGCCAACGATCAAATTTCTGACAGTTGAGCCTTCCGGTCGACCGCCCCGTCGACCGGGCCCTGAACCAGAGAGCAATGACTCTCTGGCCGGTCGACCGCCCGATCGACCGAGGAAACCCGAGAGTGGGTTGCCTTCAGCCGGTCGACCGATCGGTCGACCGGCCAACTGATATGGCCTTGTGCACGTTTGTGGGCACATCCGGTCAACCGCTCCCGGTCGACCGGCTCCTGGTACGGTTGATCGGACGGTCGACCGCCAGAGCCTGGCAGGCTATTTTCAGAAATTAAAACTTGGTTTGTTTATTTAAAATAAAATCCCATAAATTCACGAAAAATCTACAAAAATAGGTTCATTATTATACTTTGATAAACAACATGTTTGAGTAAAATCAAGACATGTTACAAACAATTTGAACTATTTTTGTAACTTAAAATTTTGATTAAAACAAAATCTGTATTTTTCAAAAATAGATTTTTTCAAAACTTCTCCAAAAATAAAAACAAGATATTTATTTTAAACACTTTGAAAGCATAGGGTGTATGGATATGATCCACTACACATACATGATGTAATATCTATATTTTTGACATTTAAGCACTAAACGATTTTGGTTAAAGACATGTAAATTTTGAAAACCAAAAACGGTATTTTTCCAAAATGAAAATTCTTTTATGAAAACTCATCTAAATCAAGAGTGTGTGTGTGTGTGTATGATATACTTGAGCAATCCACCAACTATTCTATCCTTTATATTTTATCTAAAAATAAAATCTTAACAAAAAAAACCTACACACAAGTCTTGATCTTGAAGGTCTTCTCTTGAAGTCTTCTCATCTTCTTGACTTGGTCCAAACTTGATCCAAAGAGCTAGACTCCTCTTGAGTACTTGATGTGATCTTGATGCATAGGCTCTTGAATCAAACCGTGTTAGCTTCAAACTTGACTTTAAGTCCTTTATTGAAGCTACACACCTACTAAGATCTTGATCACAAATCTGAGACTAAATAAACACAGATCATTAGTACTATAACTACATGAGTTGATCATCATCAAAACTAGAGTGATGGGCCTTTGGGCCAACAATCTCCCCCTTTTTGATGATGACAAAACTCATGGAGTTATATATGCATGGATTAAAGTAAAACTTCAAAGAAGCTCCCCCTTAACTCATGCATAACAAATAAGTAATAAGATATGGCAATAAAGCACATAAACATGTATGCAAACATAAGGAGATAAACATGCCAATCAAACATAAAACTCATCAAATTCTTTTCTCCTTTTTGCAAACAAAAACAATATGCATAAACAAAATTCTTCTCCCCTTTATGTATATAGCAAGAAAAATATGCATATATACTAAAATACTTCTCCCCCTTTTTGTCAATCATCAACAAAGGGGTTAAAGTAAACACAAAACAATGTTCTCCCCCTTTTGTTAGAAACAATAAAAAAATCAACAAAGAGGTGAACTCAAATCAATCAATAATGATATATGTGATATACATTCATGAAGAGGAAGACGCTAAGTTAACTTTCCTACATACATGCATTACATGAAGAAGGGATGACAAGCCCTAATTCACATAACACATAATATGCAATGCATAATAGGAGATGTGAAGCTCGCCCTACACACGTGTACCGCATAAATAAGAGTTGTCAAACTCCTCAATATAAATACACTCAACATGAATCTATATGTAGAAGAGATGTTAAGCTCCCCTTGCATATAGGCAATACACATCAAAACATATTTAATATTTATTATTAAAACAAAATTTTGAATTTTCTCAATAAAACAAATTTTAAGATATCTTAGTAAATCAAATTTTAAGATACCAATTATAAATAAATATTACGAATTTTGAATTTTAATTGTATTGAAACATTTTACCATTGAAATAACAATGACATTTTGATACAAATTGAAATCTTGATACCAATGAAAGAAAGTATTTTTATATTTTGATAAATAAATTTTCATGGATACCAATTGAAATAAATAGATCAATAGATACCAATTGAAACATATTGTACATTTTGATATCAATAAAAATACTAATTGTAAAAAAAATACCAATTGAAGATAATGCATAAGCTTATATAAAAGATACTAATTGAGAAATCAATTGAAAATTAAGATCTGAATTAAGCTTAGCATAAACATACTTTGTGCTTTAAACATGTAAATATCTTGAAAATCAAGCACAAACAAATCATATATATGTATGAAAAGAGAATACCAATAGAAATTGATATTATTGAAATGAAGCATACATATATAGAAAACAAAATATGAGTATATACAAAATAAATATCAATTGAGATGCTATTGAAAATAACAATGTAAATCAAGTATATAACTCATAGTTACCACCCTTTTTATGCACAAGATAAAAGTTTTTCAATAAAGCTTACAAGGCATACCCGCCCATCCGTCCTCCCTTAAAAGGGTTGGTAGGGTTTTCAAAAATAGAGTTTGAAAAATATTTCTATAGTGAAAACACTACCAAATGAAGAATAAATAACTAGTTAAAAGTAATTTTTGAAAAACTAGTTAAAGATCCTTCAAACATGAATCAAATCATATGTATTTTATGAATCATATCAATACACAAGAGTTGACACTCAAAATCGATAAAGCTCATAAAAGTGTTCATGAAATAAGGTCATGACTAAGCAAATGAAGTGTGAGTGTACAAGAATCATGTAATTAGCATTTTTCATGAAATAGTCAATTATGCTCAAAACAAACATGAATCTCATTTTATCAAATAAAAATCATGAAATTTCATTTTTCATCTTTAAAAACAAACTTCTAGGTATATGTATGCTTTTATCCAAACTAATAATGTGCATACATATCTCAAACGTAAAAAGAGTCTATGATATAATTTGCATGAAAGCAAGAGACTCAAGAGACATATATGTATATTTATTAGATTTGAATAAAAGTTGCATATACATGAAGCAAAAACATGAAAATTGGCAAAACAAGTGTAAATGAGAGAATCATCAAACTAGGCTATACATGTGCATATAGTGAGTACACATGAACAATGAAGTATAAACGTATATGAATCAAATGTTGCTCACTACTTGTACAAGTATAAACACAAGTTTTGATGGAATCTACATCTGACCATGTATTTACCACATGAAGACAATCATAAAAACAAACATGCTAAAATCATCAATTATAAAAGCATGTAAATAAAATAGGAGGATAGTTACCAACACATGAACTCCACTCTAATTCTCCAAAATATGGTAGTTGTCCCACCAAAACTCCTTGATAGCGGTGCATCAAATGTGTGTCCATCAAGTCCATGTGCATCCACCATCAAGGCGCCAACTCTCTCACGTTTTCTGAGAGCCCGCACCTACATCAAATACACAAGTGGGGATTTTGGTACCCATTTTCTTTTAGGTCCTTGAGGGTTAGCATTGTAAGGAACCCAAACAATCTTCTTATTAGCAAAATTTAAAGTATTTATCTTATCAAAACAAAATTTTGCTAAATGACCCTTGCGGCCACAATGTGTACACTTGTACACTCTAGGATGCATATGTGCATGAGTGTGATCGTGTCGTGCAAAGTGTGCATATGCATGTTGAGGGTGATGTGCATGAACATGTGGAGCTTGTTTCTCTGAAAACAACGACTCCAATCTCTTATGATTAAATGCACATTTGCTCAAAGTTGAGCTCAAACAATTTATTTTGTTTTTCCAAAATTTAATCTCATTTTGATTAATAGTGGCATGTAAAGCACGTGAGAATGAGAATCATTTTTTCTTATTCTTTTTAGAGACATTTTTCTTTTCTTTTTCAACAATTTTTCTTTTTAAAGAGTTGTTTTCATTTAAAGTAACTTCTTTTTGCTTTTTCACCAAAATAATTTTATTTTTCAAAGAAGTATTTCCTTCACACAAAGATCATTCAATTTAGAAAGCAATGAAATATTTTCATTTTTCAAACATTCATTTTCTTTTGAAACATATTCAATTTAGTTTGAAAAGAATCTTTTTCTTTTAACATGCAATCAATTTTAATTTTCATTTTCTTGTTATCCTTTTTAAGCATGTCATATTTTTCTAGAAATTGTTAATAAAATGAAGCAAGCTCATCATAAGACATATCAACATCTTCATCTACCTCGGATTCGGTAGTTACCTCAAGGGGGTTATCTCCTTGGACCATGTAGCACACGTTGGAAGCGTCACTTCCAACATCCGAGTCGCTCCCCGCATAATATTGTTCTTGTTCGCCAAGGGAGAGAATTGTTTTCCAAACTACAAAAGCCGAATCAATATTAGCAACCCTAGATAAATAATCATCATTTAGGGTAGATCTTAAAGCATGTAGGGCTTTTACATTAGCCTCAATATTTTTGCCATTTAAATAATATGAATCTTTAATAGTGGCAAAATAAATATGAATGTCTAGGCCTTTGAGGTACAAAGACATCTTAACATTTCAAGTTTGGATGTTAAGAATGTCAAAGGTGGGAGGTGACATGAAATCCATGGTGTATGTATAATATTGTGATTAGCTATAAAATGAGGATCTTTAACTTTAGGTTGTAAGACCCAAATCAAGAGCACTTGGCTCTGATACCAATTGTAAATCACCTAGAGGGAGGGTGAATAGGTGATGAGCTAATCTAATGGTCAATAATGCGGAATTAAAACTTATTTAATGTAAACTAAAACTTCTTAAACTAAACACCACGTATAACACAAGAGTGTAGCCGGATTCCCCATGAAGGGCTCTGGACTAACTCCTCAAGATTCCTCTAAATAAGAGTTGAGGTGCCACGTTGGCTCTCTTGATTGAGTACAAGTGTTAGCAAACAATCCCCAGCATATAACAATTATGAGCACAAATATATATCTAGCATATGAAGATGTAAGAAATATAAGCATGCAAGATATAAACAAGTAAAAGATAGAGAGAGCAATCGCAAACACGGGAGATTTGTTTTGAGGTTCGATCGCACTTGCTCTACGTCCCAGCCTTCAACATTATGAAGGATTTCCACTAAAAATGATCCCACCGAATCACTCGGTGCCGCAACACCTATAAGGCGAGTTCACATTGAACTCCTTAGACTCTCTAGTCCCTTCACTTGTTCCCGCAAGAACACACTGCAAGCCCACTAGATCGCCAGGCCGCACCTCAAACAAAGAGTTCACACACAAACTCGAAACATCGCGAACCCGCAAGTCCGCCTCCTCAAAGTACAAAATAGAACTTTGGTGATCACAACACTTTGATCACCTAAAATCCTCTCACAACAAAGATCCCTATAGGTAGATATAGCAATGGATAGTTCAAGTGTTGTGTGAGAAAACTAGGATTGAAATGGTGGAGGAAAACTCAAGAATCACTTTTTAATACACTCTTAAAAATTTCTCCTTTTGATATGGCAATTTTGGCTCTTAAACAAGTGGATATAAACACCTAATAGAGTTGGAAAAACTGGCTCAAAAACCAATTGTAAATCACCTAAAATTCTCTCACAACAAAGATCCCTATAGGTAGATATAGCAATGGATAGCTCAAGTGTTGTGTGAGAAAACTAAGATTGAAATGGTGGAGGAAAAATCAAGAAATCACTTTTTTAATACACTCTTAAAATCTCTCCTTTTGATATGGCAATTTTGGCTCTTAAACAAGTGGAGATAAACACCTAATAGAGTTGGAAAAACTGGCTCAAAAATCACTTCAAAATCATGTTGAAAAATAGCTCTCAAATGGGGCTTATATAGGCCCCAAGAGAATCTACCCGTTGGCAGCTGACTAGGCCCAGAATGGCTTTCCGGTCGACCGGCCGGTCGACTGGCCAACGGTCAAATTTCTGACCATTGAGCCTTCCGATCGACCGCCCGGTCGACCG
This sequence comes from Agave tequilana, assembly GCA_038442645.1. Classification (NCBI taxonomy): domain Eukaryota; kingdom Viridiplantae; phylum Streptophyta; class Magnoliopsida; order Asparagales; family Asparagaceae; genus Agave; species Agave tequilana. The sequence continues at coordinate 57,160 of JAVJIF010015596.1, forward strand.
GCCCTGAACCAGAGAGCAACGGCTCTCTGGCCGGTCGACCGCCCGGTCGACTGGGGAACTCGAGAGTGGGTTGCCTTCAGTCGGTCGACTACTCGGTCGACCGGCCAACTGATATGGCCATGTGCACGTTTGTGTGCACGTTCGGCCGACCGCTCCGGTCGACCGGCTCCTGGTCCGGTCGACCGGACTGTCGACCGCCAGAGCCTGGCAAGCTATTTTCAGAAATTAAAACTTAGTTTTTTATTTAAAATAAAATCCCATAAATTCACGAAAAATCTACAAAAATAGGTTCAATATTATACTTTGATAAACAAACATGTTTGAGTAAAATCAAGACATATTACAAATAATTTGAACTATTTTTGTAACTTAGAAATTTTGGTTAAAAACAAAATCTGTATTTTTCCAAAATAGATTTTTCTAAAACTTCTCTAAATACAAAAACAAGATATTTTAAACACTTTGAAAGCATAGGGTGTATGGATATGATTCACTACACATACATGATGAAATATCTATGTTTTTGACATTTAAGCACTAAAACGATTTTGGTTAAAGACATGTAAATTTTGAATACCAAAAACTAAAAACGGTATTTTTCCAAAATGAAATTCTTTTATGAAAACTCATCTAAATCAAGAGTGTGTGTGTGTATGATATACTTGAGCAATCCACAACTATTTTATCCTTACATTTTATCTAAAAATAAAATCTTGACAAAACAAACCTAGACACAAGTCTTGATCTTGAAGGTCTTCTCTTGAAGTCTTCTCATCTTCTTGACTTGGTCCAAACTTGATCCAAAGAGCTAGACTCCTCTTGAGTACTTGATGTGGTCTTGATGCATAGGCTCTTGAATCAAACCGTGTTGCTCCAAAACTTGACTTTAAGTCCTTTGTTGAAGCTACACACCTACTAAGATCTTGATCACAAATCTGAGACTAAATAAACACAAGATTATTAGTACTATAACTATATGAGTTGATCATCATCAAAACTAGAGTGATGGGCCTTTGGGCCGATAGTTAGAACTCCCCAACGAGTGGTGTGGGGAATGTCAAGTGATCAAGGACAAGCACACGTGTATCGATAAATCCGAATCATAAACATGCGTTAAAACTGTGTCGTGAGCACAGGCATACTGGAGCAGGTAGAGAGATAGTAACTGATATCAAGCAGGGAATATGCATGGTATAATATGATAAAAGCAGAAGACTAGTGGAATAGAACACAAGTGATAGGCACGATGTAAACAGATATAATTTAATAATAATAATAAAACTAGATATCCAAAGTAAGACCCGATGAAAGCAAACACAACAAAACCAGCGGTATAAATCCGGTTTACGACTTCATGAGATAAATACGTCAAAGGAATAATCCAAACAACGAAACCCTCATCTATATACCATATATCTCACGTCATCGTAAGCTAAGTCCATACGACCTGAATTGCAAAACACACAACGAATTATTAATTAGCATCTTTTATTATTATTATCATTTGTCTTACTCAGATGTCTAGGTATGTGGACTAGCGTCCCAGCACAAATATATCCATGTCTGAGTAAAATAAGGTTGTTATTGAAAATTGATGATGTGACCCATGAGTTATGTTTACAATGAGTTTTGTGTATATTCGGAACAATGACCCAATTAACCTAACATTTAGCCAGGTTCGTGCTGTGAAGCACTCATGATGAATAGATTACAATAGTCGGAGTGTAAGAACTACCCCGCTCGTAGTACCTGGGGCCCATGGCTAGAACCTCAAGATTTTAGTTGCACAATATCCCTATACTATTGTAAATAAAACCACAATTGAAGTCCATCAGTTTCTCCCTTACCCAGTATAAGTTGACCTTTTTATAATTTATTATGTAATTATCAATTTATAGGAATAGCAAGAGCAGGACCTGATCAGGAATTCAGGGGTACAATAGTACATGTATAACAGGAGTACATGAGTACTATAGATTCTGGTCACTGTATATGTAATATCGGGTAACAGGTATAGGATTTCAGTAAACGTGATAATCACAGGTCAAGTATTAATATGACAGGAGGCAGGTGATAAGTGATAAGTGATATCATAACAGGGGCAGGTGTCAAGTAGTAGCATGTCAGGTAATAGCATAAGGAGGGGAGTGATATCAGGCAGGTGACAAAAGACGGCATGGTAAATAATAGCACATCATCTGAAAGCATGTCAAGCAATACAAGAAAACAGTATTGATATAAGAGATCGGTATGAATACCAGAAGCCATGCAGTCAGAAAAACAGTATAAATAAGATTTCAAAATCTTCACAACTATAATAAAAAAAATGGATAAACTGGCATGCGGGTAATTTTGCAACCAAGCGAACATCCAAGCAGGGCTAAGCAAGCTGGAGGCACGGACATAAAACCATGTTTAATCACTAGAGCGCTTGACGGAGCTACTGGAATGACTCGGCTTAAAGGCGAGTCTAAAATCCAGCAGAGTTCCACATAGACGAATCTACTGATATAGCGCTGAGCGCTAAGCATGCCTACCAAGTGGAGCATGAGAGACCTGACGGTCTAAGCACACTATTCTTTCGAGGAAGTGGACGAGAGCCTGAGGGTTAGAGTACACTCGGGTCTAATCGCACTCTCGGTAGCTACCACAAAACCCATAAGGGTGCAAGGCCTAGACCTATTGGGCAGCTAGCCCAGGAGTGGGTAAAAACCCAGAGTCGGTACAAGGCTACCTCAGAGATGTTAGTACCACACAGTCATGCATATAAACAGTTAGTAACTAGACCATCCATAAGGTGTGTAATACTTGAAGGATGTGTGTAAGCCCATAAGGGCTGAAGTAAGCACGGGGTTTAAGCATACCCTCGGTAGCTACCATGAAACCCATAAGAGTGCAAGGCCTAGACCAATTGGGTAACCATCTCGGGAGCAGGCAAAAGCCTCGAAGGCTATACATAGGTACCTGCATAGTTAGTACCAACACGCGCACAGATATCATATCGTTTACACTATTACAAGCATTCAAACACAGGATATAGCACATGATACCGGTACATGCATACAACCCAGCAAAATATACAGGACCACATACACAAATACATTACAAACCCAAATATAGTACAAGCTCAACGATGCGAGAAAAAATAATCGCGTAAAACACAAATCTGAAAACTCCGCGCGCCCAAGCTCCCGAGCGAGGAAATACCCGAAGCGAGAGAAGGAGAGGGGGGTCTAGCCCCTAGGTATCGTCGGCCCTAGGGAGGTGCACCACCCCCTAAGGAGGTCAAGGGGATGGCTGACCTACGGAAGAGGGTGGCGATGGTAATGGTGATGGTGTTTATAGTTGGTGGTGTTAGAGGAGTTGGATTTTGAGGAAGGAATAAAAAGGAAGTTAAAGGAGGTGAAGATGATAGTGATGTTGGAGGTTAAAATAGGGGTGATGGAGGTGGTGTCGTGGTGGTGAGCATGGAGATGGTAGTGATGAAGAAGAATAAAAGAGGTGGTGATGAAGATGGAGGATTTGTAGTGGTGGGGGTGAGGTTGTTGAAGATGGTGAAGTTGTCGCCGGAATAGTCACCGGAATGGTCGCCAGAGATGTCACCGGAGAAGAGGGGGCCAGCTCTAAGCTTAAGGTGGTGGCTGGCCTAGTTGAAGATGGAGTGGAGATGGTTTGGTGGAAGAGTTTGTTGGTGGATGTTGTTTTGGAGAAGGTAAAGGAGATGGTGGAAATTCGGTGGTGTTTTGGAGTTTTTGGTGGAATAAATGGAGATGGAGGAGGAAGAAAATGATGGTGAAGTGTTGTAGGTGTTGTTGTTGTGTTTTAGTGAAGATGAAGGAGGAGTTGGTGGTTATGGGTTTTTGATAAGAAATGAGATGAAAGGAGAAGGAAATTGAGGTGTTTTGGAGTTGGAGTTTAAAGGAGAAGGAAAAGGATTAGTGTTAGGTTTTTTTTATGAAATGGTGATGGGAGAGGGAATTATGGCCTGCCAAGGTGATGGGAGAGGGAATTATGGCCTGCCAAGGTGATGGGAGAGGGTGATGGGTGAGTTGGGTTATTTTGAAGGGGATATTTTGGTGGAAGGGTGTAAAATGTTTTAGAAGGATGGAGAAGATTTTAGAATTTGGTGGAAGGAAAAGGAAGAAAGGGGGAAAAAAAGAAAAAGAAAAAGAAAAAGAAAAAAGGAAAAACGAATTGAAAGAAAAAGAAGAAATAATTTGAATGGTAGAATCCCTAGGTTTAATAAAGGATGCGGAAAATTTTCAAAAAATACTAGAAACGCCTAAAAATCATGTATCTCAGAAAGCTCTCCAAAAATTCTCAAAACTCAATTATCTCGGAAAGCTTCCCAAAAATTCTCAAAAATTAAGAATATTATATTGAGAATCATGGTGAAATTGGATTCAAGAAATTTAATCCCATTTTTAAATTAAAAATTTTGAAATTCAAAACATGTACATAATCATGATGATCATGCAATCCAAGCATATAAAAGATATAGAAATGTAAATAGTATACTAGAATTAGAAATACTCATAGTGCACTAGAAAACTCAGCTGCTGAAGTAACAAAAATGCTCCCTGTGTGTGGTGGATGCCTCCTTACTTATCCTGTATCACTTGTAATAAACTCGGCACATAGGTTAGAGAAAGAGATAAATAAAAGACTCATAAAAGTGACTAAACTAACTAAAAGAGAAAAAAAAGACTCAAAAATTGAAAGAAAAATAAAATAAATATATACATATATACAATCCCATGTCTCTCACACACTCAAATCTTTTTAGGTCTACTCCCTCAAGCTCGCTTGCCATCATTCTAATGGGTTCTTTTCAAGAAACAATTGGAATTGTTAATCTTTTTGTCATCTTTAATTTCATCCTCTCCAACTTGTTCATCACTTTCCTCCATCTCCTCCTTCTCTTCTTCCCACACCTTCTCCTCTTCCCACACCTTCTCCTCATAGATTCATCATTATCACACAACATAATTAGAGTGTTCACAATATGATTGCCTATGAATTTAAGGTCATCCTCAAAAATCACCTCAAAACTTGGATCAACAATTTTCTTTGGAGGTGTGTAACTAACTGAAGTTTCTTTAACTGATTTATCCAAACATACGAGTTTGTCATCAAATAGGTTTTCAAAGCTTCAATCAATTAGAGATTCTTGAATCGTGTTTTCAAAAGCTTGATGATTGGTTGGCTTATCGAAAGTGAAAATACTCAAATTGAGTTTTCTTTTCTCAAAGGGAACTGTAGATTCAAGATTCTCAACGCATGTTTTCTCGCCACTATGATCAATTATCTTTAAATAATTCATCAAGAAATAAAGGCTCATTATCCAAATCTGTATCCTCATAATTTTTAGCAGTGTGATCTATTCTCTCAACCTGACTAGATGAAATCTTTGGCTCCTCAACAAAAAAAATTTTCAAAAAATTAACAAAATTCATTCTAAATTTTTGCTTGAAATAAAAGTTCATCATCATCACATTCATTCTCACAACAAAATTCAACTTGCTCCACATGAGGTGTATGTGTATCCAAATCATCAACCGAACACAATTCATCCAAACATATAGAATCATTATCCAAGTTACAGGCTTCATGCACATGTCCAACTTTCTCAACCTGCTTCTCATATTCAAGCTCTTCAAATTGATTAAAATGAAATAACAGAGACTCAAAGGGCATCTCGATGGAATGAGTAGACATGTCACTATGGTCAATGATTTACTCTTCTGGTCTTATAGTTTGGACTTTATTCATTTTATGAAAGCTGATGTGCTCTTGAATTGACATGGGTCGAGTCAGTATTGACTCAAGAACTAGTTGAGTAGAAAAGGGATCCTTCTCATGCTCACTAACCAACAAACTTCTGGCCTATTTACGCAGTTTTTAATGTCATATAGCACTTGCTTTGAAGGTTGCCTAAAAGTTTCAAAAGCTTCCTCTATTGTTGGTTCCTTGTCCATTTGATTGCCATTGAACTGAATTTGCAAAAGTTGATGGAATTCTTGAACTTGATCTGGACCTGTGGTTGAAAAATGGTTCATTAAAATGAGTCATTATCTTTTTCATGTGAACACATGCCTCGATTAATTGCTGATTGGTTTAAACCATAGTCTGCTGCATGAATTCAAAACTCTTCTCTAATGTGTTCATCAATTCCTCATGCTCATTGCTAAATCCCCAAGATGGAGGTGATGGTTAAGCATAGGACCAATTGGATTGAGAATTTATATGTGAAATCACCTAGAGGGGGTGAATAGGTGATGAGCTAATCTAATGGTCAGTTAATGCGGAATTAAAACTTATTTAATCCAAACTAAAACTTATTAAACTAAACACCAAGTATAACACAAGAGTGTAGCCGAATTCCCCGTGAAGGGCTCTGGACTAACTCCTTAAGATTCCTCTAAATAAGAATTGAGGTGCCGCATTGGCTCTCTTGGTTGAATACAAGTGTTAGCAAACAAACCCCAAGCATATAACAATTAAGCACACAAATATATATCGAGCATATAAAGATGAAAGCAATATAAGCATGCAAGATATAAACAAGTAAGAGATAGAGAGCAATCACAAACACGGGATATTTGTTTCGAGGTTCGAGCACACTTGCTCTACGTCCCCGCCTTCAACACTATGAAGGATTTTCACTAAAAATCGATCCCACCGGATCACTCGGTGTCGCAACACCTACAAGGCGAGTTCACACTTGTCCTTGGACTCTCTAGTCCCTTCACTCATTCTCGCAAGAACACACCGCAAGCCTACTAGCTCGCCGAAGCCGCACCTCAAACACCGAGTTCTCACTAGAACCTGAAACACCTCGAATACACAAGTCCGCCTCCTCAAAACAAAGATGAAGTCTTTGGTGATCACAACACTTTGATCACCTAAAAATAGTCTCACAATAACACTCCTATAGGATGAATATATCAATGGATAGCTCAAGTGTTTGTGAGAAAAACTAGGATTGAAATGGTGGAAGAAAACTCAAGAAATCACTTTTCAATACACTCTTGATAAACTTCCCTTTTGATTGGAAATATTTGCTCTCAAACAAGTAGAGAAAACCTCTTAATAGAGTAGGAAAAACTATCTTTAAAACTCTCCAAAATCTTGTTAAAAACAGTTCATATAAGCCCCCCTTTTATAGGCTAGAAAAACTAGCCGTTGGGACAAATTTACAGCCCAGACGGCTGTCGGTCGACCGGCTCGGTCGACCGCCAACGGTCAGAAATCTGACCGTTGGAGCCTCGGCCGATAGGCCCGGTCGACCGTGGCCTGGAACAGAGAGCAGAGCTCTCTGCCGGTCGACTGGCCCGGTCGACCGGGGCTTTCCAGAGAGCAGAAGCTCTCTGGCGGTCGACCGGGTCGGTCGACCTGCCCTCCAACCAAACTGGCGTGCACGTTCTGTGCACGTCGATCGACCGACTCGGTCGACCGACTCCTAACGCGGTCAACCGGCAGAAGCCAGGATAGGGATTTATAGGTAATGAAAACTTGACATTTTTACTCAAATAAAATCCCATAAAATCACGAAAAATTTACAAAAATAGGTTTAATATTATACTTTGATAATCAAACATGTTTAAGTAAAATCAAGACATGTTACAAACAATTTAAACTATTTTTGTAACTTAGAAATTTTGGCTAAAAACAAAACCCGTATTTTTCCAAATTGGTTTTTCCAAAACTTATTTTTCCAAAAACTTCTCCAAATGCCAAAATAAGGTATTTTAAACACTTTTAAAGCATAGAGTGTATGGATATGATCCACTACACATACATGTGAAAATATCTATATTTTTGACAATAAGCACTAAACATGATTTTGGTTAAAGACATGTATACTTTGAATTCCAAAAAATCAAACCGGTATTTTTCAAAAAGAAAACTCTTTTGTGAAAACTCATCTAAATCAAAAGTGTGTGTGTGTATATATGCTAAACTTGAGCAATCCACCAACTATTTTATCCTTTACATTTTAACTAAAAATAAAATCTTAACAAAACAAATCTAGACTCAAGTCTTGATCATGAAGGTCTTCACTTGAAGTCTTCTTCTCTTCTTGACTTGGTCCAAACTTGATCCAAAGAGCTAGATTCTTCTTGAGTACTTGATGTGGTCTTGATGCATAGGCTCTTGAATCAAACCGTGCTAGCTCCAAAGCTTGACTTTAAATCCTTTGTTGAAGCTAAATACCAACTAAGATTTTGATCATAAATCTGAGACTAATTAAACACAAGATCATTAGTACTATAACTACATGAGTTGATCATCATCAAAACTAGAGTGATGGGCTATTGGGCCAACAATCTCCCCCTTTTTGATGATGATAAAACTCATGGAGTTATATATGCATGGATTAAAGTAAAGCTTCAAAGAAGCTCCCCCTTAACTCATGCATCACAATAAAAAAAATAAGATATTCAATGAAGCACATGATACTAAACAAATGTATGCATCAAGTAGGAGAGAGAAACATGCATAAATCAAACATATTTTTCAAAAAACTTTCTCTCCCTTTTTGTTTAAACTCTCAAAATCATTTTTCTCATATATATTGTTTATTGTAAGATGCATAACCTCAATATATGCAAAAACACAAATATGCATATATAAACTCAAAATCTTTCTCCCCCTTTATGTAAAAAGTAAGGAAAACATGCATATATACTAAAATACTTCTCCCCCTTTTTGTCAATCATCAATAAAGGGGTTAAAATAAACACAAAACAATGTTCTCCCCTTTTTGTCAGAGACAAAAAAAATCAACAAAGGGGGGAGCTCAAATCAATCAATAAAAGACATATGCGATATACATTCATGAAGAGGAAGACGCTAAGTTAACTTCCCTACATACATGCATTACATGAAGAAGGGATGACAAGCCCTAATTCACATAACACATAATATGCAATGCATAAGAGGAGATGTGAAGCTCCCCCTACACATGTGTACCGCATAAAGAAGAGTTGTCAAGCTCCTCAATATAAGATACACTCAACATGGATCTATATGTAGAAGAGATGTTAAGCTCCCCTTGCATATAGGCAATATAAATCAAAACATTTTTAATATTTCTTATTAAAACAAAATTTTGAATTTTCTCAGTAAAACAAATTTTGAGATATCTTAAAAATTGTAAATAATCATTACAAATTTTGAATTTTAATTGTAATTGAAACATTTTACCAATTGAAATTTTGATACCAATGAAGGAAAGTATTTTATATTTTGATACCAATTTAAATTTTCAAGGATACCAATTGATATATTGTACATTTTGATATTAAAAATACAAATTGTAAAAAAAATAACAATTGAAGATAATGCATAAGCTTATATAAAAGATACCAATTGAGAAATCAATTAAAAATTAAGATTTGAATTAAGCATAGCATAAACATACTTTGTACTTTTAACATATAAATATCTTGAAAATCAAGCACAAACAAATCATATATATATGTATGAAAAGAGAATACCAATAGAGATTGATATTATTTGAAATGAAGCATACATATATAGAGAACAAAATATGAGTATATACAAAATAAATATCAATTGAGATGCTAATTGAAAATAACTATGTAAATCAAGTATATAACTCATAATTACCACCCTTTTTATGCACAAGATAAAAGATTTTCAATAAGGCTTATAAGGCATACTCGCCCATCCGTCCTCCCTCAAAAGGGGTTGGTAGGGGTTTTTAAAAATAGGTGTTTGAAAATATTTTAGTATAGTGAAAATACTACCAAATGAAGAATAAATAGCTAGTTAATTTAATTTTTGAAAAACTAGTTAAAGATCCTTCAAAAACATGAAACTAAATCATATGTATATCATGAAGCATACTAAATACATAAAGTTTGACACTCAATGGTCCATAAAGCTCAAAATGATCATGAAACGTAGTCATGAATAAACAAATAAAGTGTGAGAGTACAAGAATCATGTAATTAGCATTTTCCATGAAGATAATCAATAAAGCTCAAATAAACATGAATATTATTTTATCAAACAAAAAAATGAAAAATCATTTTTCATTTAAATATAACTTCTAAGTATATGTATGATTTATTCAAAACTAACAATATGCATACATATCCCAAACATAAAAAGAGTCCATAAGATAAATTGCATGAAGGCAAATGACTCAAGGGTTATACAAGTATATTTATTAGATTTGAACACAAAATACACATACATGAAGTAAAACATGAAAATTGGCAAAACAAGTGTAAATGAGGAAATCATCAAAACTAGTCTATACATGTGCATATAGTGAGTACAAATGAACAATGAAGTGCAAACATATATGAATCAATTTGTTACTCACTATTTGTACACGTATATATCCAAGTTTTGACAAAACTACATCTAGACTAGTATTTACCACATGAAGCACAAAATAAATAAAACATGAACATGCTAAAAATATCATATATGAAACGGCATGTAAATAAATTAGGAGTTTTAGAGATAGTTACTAAATCAAAGAACTATGCTCTAATTCTCCATAACTTGGTGGTTGTCCCACCAAACCTCCTTGATAGCGGTGCATCAAATATGTGTCTATCAAGTCCATGTGCATCCACCATCAAGGCACCAACTCTCTCACGTCGTGTGAGAGCCCGCATCTGCATCAAATACAAAAGGTGAGAATTTTGGTACCCATTTTCTTTTGGGTCCATGAGGGTTAGCATTATAAGGAACCCAAATATTCTTATTAGCAAAATTTGAAGAATTTATTCTATCATACCAGAATCTTGCTAAATGGCCTTTGCGGCCGCAATGTGTATACTTGTTCACTCTACTATGCACATGTGAATGAGTATGATCATGACGTGCAAAATGTACATAAGCATGTTGTGGGTGACGTGCATGAACATGTGAAACTTGTTTCTTTTGAAACAAGGATTCCAATCTTTTGTGGTTAAATGCACAATTGCTCAAAGTTGAGCTCAAACAATCAATTTTATTTTTCAAAAATTTAATCTCATTTGATTAATAGTGGCATGTAAAGCATGGTGAGAATGAGAATCATTTTTCTTATTCTTTTTAGAAACATTTTCTTTTTCTTTTTCTACAATTTTTCTTTTCAAGGAAGTGTTTTCATGCAAAGCAATTTCCTTTTATTTTTTCACCAAAATAATTTTATTTTTCAAAGCATTATTTCCTTCACAAAGATCATTCAATTTAGAAAGCAAGGAAATATTCTCATTTTTCAAACTTTCATTTTCTTTTGAAAAATTTTTCAATTTATCTTGTAAAGAATCTTTTTATTTTAACATGCAATCAAATTTATTTTTCATTTTCTTATTATCCTTCTTAAGCATGTCATATTTTTCTAAGAGTTGTTGACAAAATGATGCTAGTTCATTATAAGGCATATCAACATCCTCATCTACCTCGGATTCGGTATTTACCTCAAGGGGGTTATCCCCTTGGACCATGTAGCACACGTTGGAAGCGTCACTTCCAACATCCAAGTCGCTCCCCGCATAATATTGTTCATTTTCGCCAAGGGAGATCAAAAAGTTCCATACTGCAAAAGTCAAATCAAGATTAGCAATCTTAAATAAATAATCATCATTTAGGGTAGATCTTAAAGCATGTAGGGCTTTTGCATTAGCCTCAATATTTTTGCCATGTAAACAATAAGAATCTTTAATATTTGTAAAATAAACATGAATCCCTAAGGCTTTGAGGTACAAAGACATCTTAACCTTCCAAGTTTGGATGTTAAGAATGTCAAAGGTGGGAGGTGACATGAAATCCATGGTGTGTGTAAATAAATATTGTGTAGCTAAAAATGAGGATCTTTAACTCTAAATTGTTAGACCCAAATTATCAGAGCCTAGGTTCACACCTAGTGTGGGTAACCACCTGGGTCAATGCTCGGGCTCTTACCAACAGTACAACTAGATTCAGATTAAAATTCGTCTGTATCTGAATTTGGGGATTCTAGCGACGAGTACAAGAATACCATGTCGTTGACAATGCACTCCTCGACTCTTGTCTATTCCTTCATTCCTGATATTAACCAGAATAATTTGATTCCCTTCTTGCTTTCTCTTCATCATTTCACTTTCAATCCTTTATCTTTAGTTCACAACACTAATTCTCCATCCCAAGTTCATTATAGATATCAGAGAGTGCATCAGAAGCGTCGTGTGCCCGTAACATTTAGGCTTTGGGGCTGAAAATATTGTTCTCCCTCCTGAATTGAAATTTCGAGGACAAAATTTTTTGTAAGGTGGGGAGAAAATAAAATGTAACCCTCTGATCCCTGATGTACGTATCACAGTATCAGTACTCGATACGACGTATAAAATTGATTTAACTTTTCTATTAGTTCGATTAAGCCAATTTTAGTTTTAAATATTATTTTTCAATATTTTAGATTTTTGAGAATTTTCTGGAATTTTTCCGGATTATTTTGGAAAATCTCTGTAGTCGGTGTCGACCGATACCGAGAATCGGCTCTACAATTTTTAATTCACAAACGAAATTATATTTTGAGAATCTGCTTTCATCTTATGTCTTAGAATCATATTATCTATGTTTTGGTACTTTTGGGGATTTTCTAAATTTATTAAAAATCGGGCCAAACTGGTGTCGCCCGGTATCGGCGATACACTCCAGGATTTTTAACTTGCAAACCGGACAATATTTCTAGAATCTGATTTCACATTACTCCTTAGCAGAATATTTGTTATTTTTCATAATTTTTGGGGACAGTTCGGAACTAGTCAAATTTGAACTCATTAAAATAATATTAAATTTCTTTTTCTATTTCTTTTTCTCTTTCTTTTTCTTCTTTCTTCTTCTCCACACTTCTTCCACCGCCTTACCCACTGCCTCTCTCTTCTTCCTCTCTCTATTTATCTCTTTATTTCTCCCCTCTATCTCACTCTAACTCCCTCTCTCTCTAATTATCTCTCTAAGTAACCATCTCTCTCTCTTTCTCTCACACAAACTCTCTCTATATATATTTCTTCTTCTCTCTCTCCCTCTCACTGTTCCCGGCCGGGGGTGGGTATGACCCACGCCTGCGGCCAGGCGCGCTACCGCGCCTCCGACCAGGCACCGCCGCGCCCTCCGGCCAAGCGCTGCAGCCCGGGCGCCACCCTTCCCCTCTCCTTCCTCTTTTCTTCTTCTTCTTCTTCTTCTTCTTCTCTTCTTTTCCTCTTCTTCTTCTTCTTTTCTTTTCTTTTCTCTTCTTCTCCCTATCTAGTTCTTCTTCTTCTCTCTCCATCTCTTTCTCTCTCCCTCTCTCTCGTTCTCTGGGTTCATCGCCGGCGGGGCGGAGCCACCGCCGCCGGCGAGGCGACGCCGGTGAGGCAGGGCTGGCCTCCGCCAGCCCTTGCCCCTTTTCTCTTTCTCTCTCTCTTCTCTCTCTCTTTCTCTCTCCCTCTCTCTGATCGTCGCCGGCGACCAGGTCCGCCGCCGGCGGGTCTTCCTCGTCGGCCACAGCGTGCAGCAGCAAACACTGCTGCCGCTGCTGTTGTTTTGTTGGGTTTGGGTGTAACCTGAACCCAATAACCTTATTGGGTTGACCTGATAACCCTTACCCCATTACCCATCTTAACTTAAGTTATGGGTTTGGGTATCGGATCCAGACCCGACCCGTTAAGAGCCCAAACCCGCCTCCAAAACCCAATAAAGGTAAGATTACAGAAAACCCCCTGATAATTTATATTATTTGCAATTGATATATTTTTATTGCATATTTAACCCATTTTTATTACTTTTAGCGTTGGGGCGATATCTGGACCATCCGTATTCCGATTTGGACGATCCTGGAACCGTTGCGATCGTGGGAAAGAGAGCTACCTTCCCATGGCTAGTTTGTGAGTGTTTCTTTTAATAAATATAATTTTATTCATGTTTAATAAATGGAGTGGTTGCTTTAGTTAATAAATCGTGATTATGGGTAAATCACTAAAATGTTAATAAAGATCGTAATTATAGAGAAGTCATATTTTGTAATGCAGAATAGTGTAGTAAACATAACCAATAAAATAATATTTTCATCTACTTCATGATTTCATATAACATATTTCATATAACATATAGGTGATAGAGGATCATATTAAAATGGTTAGATTACTGCATGAGCACTGATACACGCGTACTCCATTATACCAGATATTGTCACTATTACACTGTCACCCTTACCGACCCACCGATACACTGAACATTGTATTGCATGTAAATATCTGTTACACTATACCGTTATTTCACGTTGTTTCACCATGCATAGATACTGAGATTCACGACACTATTACTGCATGATTGTAAACTATTGATACACTGATACGCTAGTACACTGGATACCGTCCTGTGCACAGTTACTTCATGTTCTTACATCACTGTTATATAGACTCACCGATGTATATGCATTGATTGTCTATGTCTTCCTGTTACATGGATCATGGATTCTATTATTACTCATGAACATTCTTGCATGCTCGTTATATTGACCATTGTTTCTGTCACATGGATTATTGTTACATGAGTAGATCGTCTTGTATTCCCGTTACATGATTATTTCCCGTTCTAATATTGATATTCCCGTTACTGGATACATGAGCTGTTAATATGCGATGTGTGAATCCCACATCTATTGTTCCTGTTTCCCGTTATCTTGTTCTATGCTATCAACAGAGCTCAGGTTCTATTATCATGTTACATGTATCATGCACTGTATTTGTTCTTGCTACACTGTGTACTTTAAATATCATAAATATAACTTGGGGATGGGAGAGACTTGACAGTTGATTAGATCTTATCGGGCGGATGTACTAGATCCATATTGTTAGTCCCACTGCAGGGGACGGTAGTGCTGCCTACCAATTGTATATAGCTCCATGAGCTCCCGTTACTTGATTCGTGCTCCCCTCTTAGCGGAGGGCCCTGGTCTCAGCAGCCAGGGGTCTGTTTAAGGCCGTGATCCCGGGTATGCACGGGATACACCTACCCGATAAGAGCTCCTCGACCATTTGGTTTCCAATTAACATAAGAAAACAGTATACACAATAGTGACGTCGGGAACACTTGTTATTTGGTCACTCTCTCGTTTGGATAATGGTACCCGTATGCCATGTCCGGATGGGTTCGGCTGGAGTGCGGGCTCTAGTATGAACTGCCAGTGGTATGGGACACTGGAAGAGATTGATTAAAATACCAAGTGGTACTGATTGTTAGTATTGTATAAATAACATGACTTGCTTGATACATGTATACTATTGTGTAGTTGTACTTGTTACCATTCCTGATATTTTATCCACTATCATGTTACCTGTAGCCTTGCTACATTACCTGATATTTGATACACTTCATGTGGTGACACACGCTTCATGTACACGTATACCTTGCATTGCATGCCTTTAGTTCCTGTATATCCTATAAACACTATTCTCGTAGACTCACATCGCTATAGAATGGTTGCATACTTCATCTACATGTTCACAGACATCACGTCAACAGTGTTTATTATATACAACCAGGAGACTACTGTAGACATGACCCAATGATAACAGGCTAATTGGTGATGGTATTAAAATATAACATTGTTATATTTCTACATATTATGAAATTTCTATCATATGATATCACTATTACATAAACATGTATTATATATTATTATCGTGTTTGTATCACTATCGTACATATTACTGCCTCCTTCATTTTACCACTCACTAGGTCGCTTTCTGACGACCCTGGGTTTGCGTGCCTAGGTTGGAGATCTGAGTTATCGTATTGTCAGATAGTCTATTGGATTCACATAGGAGACTCGTCATCGAGACCATTCCTAGGTATCTTTGTGATTTGTTTCTGTTATCTTATTTATCCCTGTTTTTCCTATCTATTATGATCACTAACCTCTTTCTGCAGGTATTCTTGTACTTATTTCCTGCTGGAACTCTTATATATATATGGAGGTGATTTCCTGTACTAAGACTTAGCGTACGTACGTGAGGGTTTTTCCACCCTGCGTATGTACGTCGCCATAACGTCCCCGTACCTGCGGGATCAGGGCGTTACACAAATCAAGAGCACTTGGCTCTGATGCCAATTGAAATCACCTAGAGGGGGGTAAATAGGTGATGAGCTAATCTAATGGTCAATTAATGCGGAATTAAAACTTATTTAATACAAACTAAAATTTATTAAACTAAACACCAAGTATAACACAAGAGTGTAGCCGAATTCCCCGTGAAGGGCTCTGGACTAACTCCTCAAGATTCCTCTAATTAAGAGTTGAGGTGCTGCGTTGGCTCTCTTGGTTGAATACAAGTGTTAGCAAACAAACCCCAAGCATATAACAATTAAGCACACAAATATATATCAAGCATATAAAGATGAAAGCAATATAAGCATGCAAGATATAAAACAAGTAAGAGAGAGCAATCGCAAACACGGGATATTTGTTTCAAGGTTCGAGCACACTTGCTCTACGTCCCCACCTTCAACACTATGAAGGATTTTCACTAAAAACCGATCCCACCGGATCACTCGGTGCCGCAACACCTATAAGGTGAGTTCACACTTGAACTCCATAGACTCTCTAGTCCCTTCACTCGTTCCCGCAAGAACACACCGCAAGCCCACTAGCTCGCCGAGGCCACACCTCAAACACCAAGTTCTCACTAGAACCCGAAACACCGCGAACATACAAGTCCGCCTCCTCAAAATAAAGATGAAGTCTTTGGTGATCACAACACTTTGATCACCTAAAAACAGTCTCACAATAACACTCCTATAGGATGAATATATCAATGGATAGCTCAAGTGTTTGTGAGAAAAACTAGGATTAAAATGGTGAAAGAAAACTCAAGAAATCACTTTTCAATACACTCTTGATAAACTTACTTTTTGATTAGAAATATTTGCTCTCAAACAAGTGGAGAAAACCTCTTAATAGAGTAGGAAAAACTATCTTTAAAACTCTCCAAAAATCTTGTTAAAAACAGTCCATATAAGCCCCCCTTTATAGGCTAGAAAAACTATCCATTGGGGCAAATTTACAGCCCAGACAGCTGTCGGTCGACCGGCCCGGTCGACCACCAACGGTCAGAAATCTGACCGTTGGAGCCTCAGTCGACCGGCCCAGTCGACCGTGGCCTGGAACAGAGAGCAGAGCTCTCTGCCGGTCGATCGGCCCGGTCAACCGGGGCTTTCCAGAGAGCAGAAGCTCTCTGGCGGTCGACCTACCCTCCAGCCAACTGGCGTGCACGTTCCGTGCACGTCGATCGATCGACCGACTCGGTCGACCGACTCCTAGCGCAGTCGACTGGCAGAAGCCAGGATAGGGATTTATATGTAATGAAAACTTGGCATTTTGACTCAAATAAATCCCATAAAATCACGAAAAATCTACAAAAATAGGTTCAATATTATACTTTGATAATCAAACATGTTTGAGTAAAATCAAGACATGTTACAAACAATTTGAAATATTTTTGTAACTTAGAAATTTTGGCTAAAAACAAAAACCGTATTTTTTCAAATTGGTTTTTCTAAAACTTATTTTTCCAAAAACTTCTCCAAATGCAAAAATAAGATATTTTAAACACTTTTAAAGCATAGAGTGTATGGATATGATCCACTACACATACATGTGAAATATCTATGTTTTTGACAATAAGCACTAAACATGATTTTAGTTAAAGACATGTATACTTTGAATTCCAAAAAATCAAACCGGTATTATTCAAAAAGAAAACTCTTTTGTGAAAACTCATCTAAATCAAGAGTGTGTGTGTATATGATAAACTTGAGCAATCCACCAACTATTCTATCTTTTACATTTTAACTAAAAATAAAATCATAACAAAACAAACCTAGACTCAAGTCTTGATCTTGAAGGTCTTCACTTGAAGTATTCTTCTCTTCTTGACTTGGTCCAAACTTGATCCAAAGAGCTAGACTCCTCTTGAGTACTTGATGTGGTCTTGATGCATAGGCTCTTGAATCAAACAGTGCTAGCTCCAAAGCTTGACTTTAAATCCTTTGTTGAAGCTAAACACCAACTAAGATCTTAATCATAAATCTGAGATTAATTAAACACAAGATCATTAGTACTATAACTACATGAGTTGATCATCATCAAAACTAGAGTGATGGGCCATTGGGCCAGCAATATGTGATTAGTCCCATGCAAGATCAGAATAATTCCAACGCCCCGAATGAAATTTGATGGATAGGATTTGCTCGTAGGTCCTTGAAATGTGTGGAATTGATTTTGACCTAGTCCTAGCAAATACCCTATCGAAAGACACTGTTCTGAAGGATGATTTGTATCTTGACAGTGATGACAACTCATGTGTTAGTACGAAGAAAATGAGCAGTTTGTAGGATGAAAGTATTCATTAAAGTCCGGAAGAAAGGTTGGTGGATGGAAAGGAGGGTCTGGCCTATAAAACGGATCGTAAACAAATGAATTTAGATAGGCCATGGGGAAACAATTTTTTTTGAATTTTTTGAATTTATTTTAAATTTTTGAATTTTTTATTTTTTATATTTTTACAATCCGATAAAAGTGTAAAAACTAAAGATAGAACAACGTGTCCCCGACAACAGTGCCAAAAACTTAGTGGGAAGATTTCGCTCCTTATTTTAAATTAACAGCAAGTGTACAATCGTTCGATATAGCACGTGAGGGTCGATCCACAGGGACAGGTGGTTCTTACGGTTTCAACACTTTTAGGCAAATTGGGTTAAAGAGTTTTGAGATTTTATCTAAACTACGTGTCAATCTAAGAAAAAGTCAAACACTTAGGATCGAATACCCTAAACTAGCATCAAGCGATCAATTACCGTTCCGTATCGGTCCACATGAATTTTGCCTAGGTCATCTCCCATAAACACTAGCAAAATTAGTTACTCATGTCAATCTATAACAAAACAATAATAAAGCATAATTAATTTAATAATTAATTGCAAGTGTTTAAATAACTAAACTAAGATAATAGAGTAGTAACCAATTGATTAACCCCCAACAAATTAATTAAACTAGGTTAATTAAAACTAACTTTCAAGTTACCTGTGCCCAAAATCTTTGGACCCTGCATGTGGACCGCAGTGTGGGGGTTAAGGTTGAGAGAGAGAAGCATGTGGCCCCACCAAACAAAGCAACCATGTTGCCTCTGTTGCTACATGGGCTCACGGACTCCGCATGCACATTCTTCATTGTGTGGCAGTGAAGAGAGAGGGAGAGAGGGAGCATGGGCTGTGCTCCCCTCTGCTGCAGATCCGCTCCACACGCGCGCCAACCAAGTGGGCCCCACTCAACTGCATAGTTGTAGATTTATCAGACGTGTCTTCGCTGCGCCGCCCACGTTGCACGCCAGACGAAGCAACGACTCGGGTCAACAAATCGACAACTGAGAATGAATACAAAATAATGGCAGGAAGACTAAAAACACAGGAAGCACCCCAGGGAAGAAATAAGCCAAACTCAAAGAAAAATAATTTTTTAATGAAAATATTGAAAATTCATTACTTCGGCATAAAATAATGGCCAAAATTAAAAGCCCCCAAACCTAACCTTATTTATACCTTAAGGTTTGGCTATTTTACATGAAGGTCCAAAATAATTACAAAATTATAAAGAGAATCGTTAAATTAATTTTGCACTTTTACATCTCTATCCATTTTGCGTTTAAGCCCCTGACTTTTGCAAAATTACGTTTTCTTTCAAACTGGCGTCAAACTTTTTCGAATTGATCGTAGATTTCTTTGATGTCAATTTTAGGCATAGTAGAGTGATCCCAGCAGTGCCAAGCCTCCTATCTTACCTTCAACTCCTTTTTACGCGCTTTACAGTCTCAAAAATGTGCTTTTATGGTTCAGTCTTCTCCTAACAATTTTGTCTGCAAAACACACTAAAAATAGCCAAGTAGCATTATTTATAAACAAATGATAGATAAATATGGGTATGAAAATGTGACAAAATCGTGCTCAACAGTTACCCATGAACTCCTGAACTTGTCCTGCCACTGCTGTTCCCATAATATGATAATTACATAATAATAAACTATAAAAAGACCAACTTACATCAGGTAAGGGGGCACTAATGAACTTCTAGTGCTGAATATGTTTACAGTGGTATTAGTTATATTGTACAACTAAAACTTTCGGATCTACCTGAGAGCCTCCAGGTGTCCGAGGGGAGCGATGGCTCCCTGCCTCCTGTTACATTCCTAAATGAGCATACAATAAGATCCACCTCCTATTTGCCTAGCGGTAGGTTTCGGGTGAGCACCAGAATATCCTGGGCTGTGGTCCCGGTATGCACGGGACCCTTTGTAAATATAACCCATTGGTTCATCATCAGTTTCCAATAACAACCTTAGCATACTCATATATAGATGTATGTATGTTGGGACGCTAGGGCACATACCTAGATATATGGGTAAAATGAGTAATAATAATTGTTGGCCCAAAGGTCACAATCACCCATTTTAGTGTGTTTTGATGATTACAAAACATATATAGTTATTTGTACTAATCACGTTTGTTGTTTTAGTGTGTTTCAGGGTTCTAATGTTTCATGGAGTGTTCTTCCCTAAAGGAAGGTTGTTTTGGCTCAAGTCATTTCATTTCGGGTTCAAGATACATGACTTTCAAGATCACATATGAAGGAGCCCACTTGAAGACTTAGGAGTCTCCTAGAACCTATGTAAGATTTAGTTTGTTAAAGTTTGAGGTTGTGGTAAAATTGGCTCTAGAACACACACACACTTTTCCAAATACGGTTTTTAGTTTTGGGATTTATTTTTAAGTTCATGCTTTGGTCTCTATACATGTTTCAAATTTTTACAAATTTTATATCTTGTTTATATCATGTATATCTATCTCTTCAGCATGATACTTAGCCATATTTCCTACAAAAATTATTTTTCCCAAATCCAAAATTCCCCTTTGTTTTCTGTTTCAGGCCAGGACGGTCGGCCGGCCGATCGAACGGGTCCTGTGTCCAGGACGTGCACGCTTGTGCACGTCTTAGGTCGACCGACCGGTCGACCGACCAAAAACAGTTTGCTCTCTGTTTTTTGTCGGTCGGCCGACCGGTCAACCGCCCATTCAAAACTGTGGTTTCCCTTTGCGGCCGGTCGACCGGCCGGTCGACCCGAGCCCAACGGCTAGTTGCCAACAGGGCTGACGGTCGACCGGACCGGTCGACCAACAAGCCTACCAGCTGCCAGCGGCTCTTTCCTCTTTGGTGAAAATCTGAATTCTGATTTTCACCCTGTTTTGTGGCAGGATCTTTCTGACATTTTGGGGGTTATTTTCTGATCAAATAAACTTAATTTAAATGTGTTTTTATCCCTTCCTCTCCCTATAAATAGAGGGGATTGGTCTCTTGCAAAATCACCAAGAAAAATCCCTAGTTTACAAGTTTTCAAAAGAAAGAAAAAGTTTCAAAGCTCTCAATTCTCTCTTGCATTCTTTGCTATTATTTTTCAGTTGTGTTCTCAAGCAAGTTTCATTTATAACTGAGTTTGTTTTTCTCACTACACTTCTAGAGCCAAAAATCCCATCCTCATTCTATAAGGAAGTTGTAAAGAGAAGTTTGTAAGAAGTTTGTGATCCTTTTGGTGATCATTTGGCTACTTGTTCCTTCATCTTGTTCTTGTTGAGATACCTCTTCGGTAGAGGATTGTATTGGTGGAGTTCGGTACTCCGGTCTTCGGTAGACCTTGTAAAGTTCCTCGATGGATAGTGAAAACCCTTCACGGCGGTGAAGGCGGGGAGTAGAGCGGTGCCTCGAACCTCGAAATAAATACTTTGCGTTTGTGATTGATTTTCTCCTTGCTCTCTATTGCTCTTACTTTCTTGCTTTTGATATTGCTATTCTTTCATACCTTGTGATATATCTTGTGTGCACTTCATTATTGCTTCCAATTCATTTCTTGCTACATTATCGATCATTACTCATACAACAAGATTGCAATACGCACCTCAAACTCATATCTAGAGGAATCACGAGGAAGGAGTTCAGAGCCCTTCACCGGGTATTCGGCTCTTAGTCATGTTTTGAGTGATCGTTGCATCATTCATTCATTCTTGTTTTAAAAAGATCGTTAAATTAGCATTTACACCTATTCACCCCCTTCTAAGTGTTTTCAATTGGTATCAGAGCTTTGGTCTCTAGACTCTTGGCTTAACAACCTTAGAGAGATCCACTATTTGCTAATCATTTCATCCATTTTTCACACACTTCTACTTAGTAAAAATGGCCGATGGAATTAAGACCCCCCCCAAAAGTTTGATGGACTTAACTTTCCCATATGGAAGGTTAAGATGACCGTATTTTTGCAATCTCTAGGAAGTCGAGTTGCAAAGGCCGTGACCAAACCATTTAGTGCACCCACCGGTGATGAGTCCACTTGGTCCGAATTGAGACCAAAGAATTTGATGCTAACTCTAGGGCACACTATGCATTACTCCAAGCACTTAATGATGATGATATTGCTAGAGTAATTCATTGCAAATCTGCACATGAAATTTGGACTCACCTACTTGTTACTCATGAGGGAACCTCACAAGTGAAGAGGGCTAAAATAGATCTTCTTCGTTCCCAATATGAAAATTTCTCTATGCATGATAATGAAACCATAGATGATATGGTTACAAGATTTACAAAGATCATTAATGGACTTTCTTCTTTAGGTGATGCTATTGACAACGACCAAAGAGTAAGAAAGATCATCCGGGCTCTTCCTCCTTCATGGGAAGTCAAAACAACTACCTTGGAGGAACTCAATGACAAGGAGGAGATGGAGCTTATAGGTCTCATTGGGAACCTCAAGACCCATGAGATGGAGAGAAAAGCTAGAGAAGAAATGGCTCCCTCCAAGAAGAAAACTATAGCCTTCAAGAGTCAATCATCATATTCCGACGAAGATGATGAAGAAGAAGATGATGAAGAGCTCTCACTTCTTGTGAAGAACGTTCGGAGGATGTATAACAAGGCAAAGTTCCAAGGTAGGAGGAGATG
Organism: Agave tequilana; assembly: GCA_038442645.1. Lineage (NCBI taxonomy): Eukaryota > Viridiplantae > Streptophyta > Magnoliopsida > Asparagales > Asparagaceae > Agave > Agave tequilana. Next base: position 80,195 of record JAVJIF010015596.1, read on the forward strand.
GCAAGGTGGTAAAGAAGAGAAGAAAATTATTTGCTTTAATTGCCAGAGGCCGGGTCATATTGTTACGGAATGCCCGGATAAAGTCAAGCCCTCCACCTCCAAGAATCCTTACAAGAAGAAAGCATTGAAGGCTACAAGGGATTCCGAAAGTGAATCCGAGGAGGAAGTTGACACCGCCAACATGTGCTTCATGGCTAATGAAAGCACAAGCAAGGTAACCCCTACCACTTCTTTTAATGTTGAGCTTTCCATGGATGAATTAGGAGAAGCATTTGTAGAACTCTCACACAACTATGACTTTCTTAAGAAAAAATATTTAAAAATGAAAAAGGAAAATGAGTCTCGTAATCACCAAGTTATTACTCTTTCTAAAGAAAAAGATGAATTACTTTCTACTTTAGTTTCTACTCAAAAAGATTTTGATAAATATAAGATTTCTTGTAAAGTTAAGTATCCACAAGTTAATGATAATGAGATTTTCATGCTTAAAGAGAAAATTGACTCATTAGGAGTAGTTTTGAAAAAGTGTGAATTTGATAAGAATAGACTTGAGGTTATGTTTCCTAAGAAACAAGCCCCCAAGAAACAATCTCATACTCATGCTCATGCTCATGTTCATACCTCACAACCTTTACATCATGCCAAACCCCCAAACATGCTCACACTTCACACACACATCATGCATTCATGTATGGTAAAGTGTTTTCATGTTCATATTGTGGCCATAAAGGTCACTTAGTTAAGTTTTGCTATGATAGACTAAATGCATCTCGTCATAATGTTTGGGTTCGAAATACTAACTTTCAAGGACCCAAGAAAATTTGGGTACCAAAGTCAATAAATTTGTTAAATGATGTAGGTATTTTCCAAGGCGTAACGACGTAACGGATTGTGGTATCTTGATAGTGGTTGCTCAAGGCACATGACTTGGGATATTAACAACTTTGCAACCCTATCAAGATACCATGAAGGTGGCACCGTCACCTTCGGAGATGATACCAAGGGTAAAATCATCGGTATTGGTAATGTTAAACTTGGTACATCCCCTTTAATAGAAGATGTTGTTTTAGTTGATGGCCTCAAGCATAATCTCTTGAGTGTTAGTCAACTTTGTGATAAAGGTTTTAATGTTGTTTTCGATAATTTAGTTTGTAAAGTTATTGATAGATTATCTAACACTTGTGTATTTTCTGATTTTCGTGAAAACAATGTTTACATGATTGATATGTCTAATATGTCTTGCAATATTACTTGTTTGAAAGCCCTCGATGATGACTCTTGGTTGTGGCATAGAAGATTAGGCCACATATCTTTTGACCATATATCTAGGTTAAATACCAAGGAAATGGTGAAGGGTATTCCTTACTTGAACTTTGAAAATGACCGCGTTTGTGACGCATGCAAACTTGGGAAACAAACCAAGTCCTCTTTTAAGTCAATCAAGGATATCATGACATCACGTCCCTTAGAGTTGATCCATATGGATTTGTTTGGTCCTACTCAAACCAAAAGTCTAAGTGGGAATCGTTTTGCATTTGTTTTAGTTGATAATTTTTCGCGTTTTACTTGGGTTTTCTTTTTAGAGCATAAAAATCAAGCCTTTTCACATTTTCAAGCCTTTAAGAAAAGAGTTGAAAAGGAAAAAGATTCTTCAATTTTAAGAATAAGAAGTGATAAAGGAGGTGAATTCATTAACCTACCCTTTATCACTTTTTGTGAAGAACATGAAATTAAGCATGAACTATCTTATCCTAGAACTCCACAACAAAATGGAGTAGTTGAGCGAAAAAATCGGACATTACAAGAGATGGTTAGGACAATGATTAGTGAATATAGTCTCCCACATTATTTGTGGGCCGAGGCCGTTAATACATCATGCTATATATCAAATCGTGTTTTCTTATGCAAAAATTCTTTAAAAACTTCTTTTGAGATTTATTTTTTCTAGAAAGCCTAATGTTTCATACTTTAAAGTTTTTGGATGCAAATGCTTTATTTTGAATACAAAAGATAATTTGGGAAAATTTGATGCAAGGTCTTATGAAGCATTTTTTGTTGGTTACTCAAATACTAGTAAAGCGTATAGAGTTTTCAACAAGTCATCTTTGACTATTGAAGAATCTATACATGTAAAATTTGAGGAATCTAATATGTTTGTTAAGAATGTTGTAGAAATAGATTCTTTGCATGAAGGCATGGAGAAAATCACTTTGGAGGACTCACCTAATATTGTAGACAAGCCAAAGGATGATGAAGGAAATGAAGCTAAAGAAAAGGGGGCTCAAGGAAATGAAATTCAAGGAATTGAAGTGGAGCCTACTCAACAACTTCCAAAGGATTGGAGAAACAATCCACATCATCCCAAGGACCTCGTTTTAGGTGAAGTATCTCAAGGGGTAACTACTCATTTTCAACTTCATGATTTTTGTGGACACTATGTTTTTATTTCTCACTTTGAACCCAAAAGCGTCCTTGAAGCCGAGGCCGACTCATATTGGTTGCTAGCCATGCAAGAGGAGCTCAATCAATTTGAGCGCAATCAATTTGGCACCTTGTTCCTAGGCCCCACGATAGACCAACAATTGGTACTAAGTGGATCTTTAAGAACAAGTTGGATGAGTCGGGTAACGTTGTTAGGAATAAAGCTAGGTTAGTTGCCCAAGGTTACACTCAAATTGAAGGTATCGATTTTGATGAAACCTTTACACCCGTAGCACGGACACTTTGCATTTGCTTCATATAAAGATTTTAAGCTTTTTCAAATGGATGTAAAAAGTGCTTTCTTTAATAGATTTATTGAAGAGGAGGTGTATGTTGAACAACCCCTCGGATTTGTTGATCCTACACATCCGGATTTTGTTTTCAAACTTGACAAAGCTCTTTATGGTTTAAAACAAGCCCCTAGGGCTTGGTATGAAAGGCTTTCTTTATTTCTAATTTCAAATGGTTTTAAAAAAGAAAAATAGATACTACTTTATTTACAAAGCATGTTGAAATGATATTCTTATTGTTTAAATTTATGTGGATGATATCATTTTTGGTTCTACTAATGATACTCTTTGCCAAGCTTTTGAATCATGCATGAAGGAAGAATTCGAGATGTCTATGATGGTGAGCTCAACTATTTTCTTGGTCTCCAAATCAAGCAAAGAAAGGATGGGATCTTCATCAATCAAGCCAAGTACAAAAAGAAACTTATCAAGAGATTTGGACTTGAAGGAGCTAGAACTAGCAAAACTCACATGGCAACAACCACCAAGCTTGACAAGGATGAACAAGGTAAAAGTGTAGACATTAAGTTTTATCGTAGCATGATTGGTAGTTTGTTGTATTTGACGGCCAGTAGGCCGGATATTATATTTTCGGTTTGTCTTTGTGCTCGTTTTCAATCATGTCCTAAGGAGTCTCATTTAGTAGCGATAAAATGCATTATTAGATACCTTAAGGGCACAATTGAAATGGGTTTGTGGTATCCGAAAATCAGATTATTTGAAATGAAGAGTTTTTCGGATGCTGACTATGCGGGTTGTAGGGTAGATAGGAAGAGTACAAGTGGAACATGTCAATTTCTTGGTAATTGTCTTGTTTCTTGGTCTTCCAAAAAGCAAAATTCGGTAGCCCTTTCAACCGCCGAGGCCGAGTATGTTGCAGCCGGAGCTTGTTGTGCACAAGTTCTTTGGATGAAACATACTCTCCTTGACTATAATTTGCATTTTGATCATATTAAAATATTTTGTGATAATACTAGTACTATTCATATGACTAAAAATGCAAATCAACATAGTAAAACTAAGCACATTGACATTAGATATCACTTCTTAGAGATCATTATGAGAAAGGTGATATTGATATTGATTATGTTTCTGCCGATTTTCAACTTGCCGATATTTTTACAAAACCTCTAGACTATGCTAGATTTTTATTTATTTGTGGTGAGTTGAATGTTTGTATTATAGATTCTTGAAAGAAAATTTTCTTATTTTTTTACCCTTTTTGATGTATGACAAAAGGGGGAGAAATAGTTAGTTTAAGTTTTATGCACTTGTATTTTGTTTTTGTGTATTGTGTTTTGTATACTTTTTATGCTTTATGTATATTGCCATTCACTTTTACACATAATCAGTCTTTTATACATAGCATAATTTGAGGGAGAGCTTCCAAGCTCTTTTCCCTTGTTTAAAATAACTATATGTTTTGTCATCATCAAAAAGGGGGAGATTGTTGGCCCAAAGGTCACAATCACCCGTTTTAGTGTGTTTTGATGATTACAAAACATATATAGTTATTTGTACTAATCATGTTTGTTGTTTTAGTGTGTTTCAGGGTTCTAATGTTTCATGGAGTGTTCTTCCCTAAAGGAAGGTTGTTTTGGCTCAAGTTATTTCATTTCGGGTTAAAGATACAAGACTTTCAAGATCACATATGAAGTAGCCCACTTGAAGACTTAGGAGTCTCCTAGAACCTATGTAAGATTTAGTTTGTTAAAGTTTGAGGTTGTGGTAAAATTGGCTCTAGAACACACACACACTTTTCCAAATACGGTTTTTAGTTTTGGGATTTATTTTTAAGTTCATGCTTTGGTCTCTATACATGTTTCAAATTTTTACAAATTTTATATCTTGTTTATATCATGTATATCTATCTCTTCAGCATGATACTTAGCCATATTTCCTACAAAAATTATTTTTCCCAAATACAAAATTCCCCCTTTGTTTTCTGTTTCAGGCCAGGACGGTCGGCCGGCCGGTCGAACGGGTCCTGTGTCCAGGACGTGCACGCTTGTGCACGTCTGTCGGTCGACCGATCGGTCGACCAACCGAAAATAGTTTGCTCTCTGTTTTTTATCGGTCGGCCGACCGGTCGACCGCCCATTCAAAACTGTGGTTTCCCTTTGCGGCCGGTCGAGCGGCCGGTCGACCCGAGCCTAACGGCTAGTTGCCAACAGGGCTGACGGTCGACCGGACCGGTCGACCAACAAGCCTACCAGCTGCCAGCGGCTCTTTCCTCTTTGGTGAAAATCTGAATTCTGATTTTCACCCTGTTTTGTGGCAGGATCTTTCTGACTTTTTGGGGGTTATTTTCTGATCAAATAAACTTAATTTAAATGTGTTTTTATCCCTTCCTCTCCCTATAAATAGAGGAGATTGGTCTCTTGCAAAATCACCAAGAAAAATCCCTAGTTTACAAGTTTTCAAAAGAAAGAAAAAGTTTCAAAGCTCTCAATTCTCTCTTGCATTCTTGGCTATTGTTTTTCAGTTGTGTTCTCAAGCAAGTTTCATTTACAACTGAGTTTGTTTTTCTCACTACACTTCTAGAGCCAAAAATCCCATCCTCATTCTATAAGGAAGTTGTAAAGAGAAGTTTGTAAGAAGTTTGTGATCCTTTTGGTGGTCATTTGGCTACTTGTTCCTTCTTCTTGTTCTTATTGAGATACCTCTTCGGTAGAGGATTGTATTGGTGGAGTTCGGTACTCCGGTCTTCGGTAGACCTTGTAAAGTTCCTCGGTGGATAGTGGAAACCCTTCACGGCGGTGAAGGCGGGGAGTAGAGCGGTGGCTCGAACCTCGAAACAAATACTTTGTGTTTGCGATTGATTTTCTCTTTGCACTCTATTGCTCTTACTTTCTTGTTTTTGATATTGCTATTCTTTCATACATTGTGATATATCTTGTGTGCACTTTATTATTGCTTCCAATTCTTTCTTGCTACATTATCGATCATTACTCATACAACAAGATTGCAATATGCACCTCAAACTTATATCTAGAGGAATCACGAGGAAGGAGTTCAGAGCCCTTCACCGGGTATTCGGCTCTTAGTCTTATTTTGAGTGATCGTTGCATCATTCATTCATACTTGTTTTAAAAAGATTGTTAGATTAGCATTTACACCTATTCACCCCCTTTAGGTGTTTTCAATAATAAGATGTTAATCAATAATTCGTAATGCTATTTTGTAATTCAGATTATATACACTCAGATTACGGTGAAGTGATGCATAAGGTATACAGATGAGGGTTTCCTTATTTGGATTATTTTTTTGACGTACTTGTCTCATGAAGCCGTAAACTGAGCTTGTACAATTGGTTTTGCTCATTTTATCGGTTTTATCAGTTTATCGATTTTATCAGTTTTATGATGTTTTCTTAATTTAGGAGACAACTCAGGTTATATGAATTCAAGATAGGGTGACGTGAGATGTAAGATATATATATATATATATATATATATATATATATATATATATATATATATATATATATATATATATAGACACACACACACACACACACACACACACACACACACACACACACACACACACACACACACACACACATATATATATGAGGGTTTTCATGTTTGGATTATTCCTTCGACGTACTAACCTCACGAATCGATAATTTAGGCTTTATAACTGGTTTTATCACATTTACTTTACTTGTTGTCTCATTGCCTGCTCTTATATGCTTGCGCTCACGACATTGTTTATCGCTACATGTGTGTTTGTCCCTACACGCCACTTGGCTCTTGCCTCACCACTTGTTAGGGAGTTTTGACTCCCTTAGACTTGCATGTTTAGAGTTTAGAGTTTGGATTGTAGTGGACTCCCTGGTGATCAGAGTTGCTGATTGAAGCTAAACCTGCACACAAAATAAAGAAGTTCAGATTTAGAATGAAGATGTGCAAGTGCTCAAGTCTTACCGCTATAGCAAGTGCTATGTGGGTCGTGATCTACAGGGAGGATTTTGCGATAGAAGCGTTTACGTTTCTTTATTGAAATCTTAATGAAAATAAAACGAGAGTTCTTCTTTGTTTTTAAGTTATAAAAATGAAAGAATAGTTTAAAGGTTAAAGTTAGAAAGAAAATGAGAAATGAAGAAGTGGAGAAAATCAGAAAACGAAGAAAGCGATTATGTACAAATGATTATTTACAAAGAAGTGGGAAAGAAGTGATTTGGAAGATATGGTGTTTGTGATTTAATTTACAGAAATAAAAGAAAAGAGATACAAATACTTACTCACCTTCTTTCCACCAAAAGCTTACCTTGAGTCTTTGCGATGATATTACCTTGAATTGGAGGCAATCAGCGCATAGCCCATAAGAGTCGATTTTTGGTCTCTTCCACATTACATCATCAAGATACTCAAGCAAGAAATGATACAGAGAGACTCACAATTCCATCGTCATGAGCTATCGGTGGCACTCGCAAAGGCAAGGCTCTTTCGATGCTTTAGACTCACTTGGAAGACAGTTGTACCAAAAGAAAAGTGAAATAGACAAGAAGAAGACGAAGAAAACTAAAAAGTACACATATAGAAAGAACATCGATTCGATTTCATAACAATCAAAGAAAAGAAATAAATCTTACACCGGTGTCACTCCAGCTCAAGCTTCATTCTTGTTCTTCGATGAAAGTCTGATCTCCTCTTATTTACATAAATGAAAATTACAATTACATGAAAAAAGAAAAAACAAAAACCTAAACTAAGAAATGGAAAAATAGTCTAAATCCTATCTCTGCATGATTCCCCATTTTCAGCGCAAGTACAGGCCTTTTATAGGCAAAAACCCAACTATAGGATCCCGGGAGGTCGGGGGAGCAAACGCTCCCCCTAACTCCCCAACTTTGCCGCGGAAACGCGGCTTGGGCCGCGTTTCCGCGGCCAGGGTGTGGCCAGGTGGCCACACCCTGTTGGTGGGTCTCCCCGGTTTCTCCCTCTGACTTTATCTGGATTTGGTTTTGCAATTTGGCTCCGAGATTTTGAAGAAATGGCCGTTGATCTTTGCTTCAACCGATCGATTCTGAGAGGATTCTTCTCAGCCAGTTTTCAACCTCTTGATTTTGCCCTTATTCAGTGAATGCGAATTAATTCTGATTTAATTCAGAATTTTGGTGGGCTTTGGGCTCATTTCTCTTCATCTCCTTAAAGATTGGGCCTGCAAATAAATCAAACAATTAATTAGGACAATGCAGGCTTTTATTCTATAATAAGTATGGACATATGATATTAAATATGCAACATTAGTAACCAATCACACCCCATACCTATCTTTTGCTCGCCCTCGAGCAAAACAACTAAACTATACTAAGGATTATTAGACCACTTTCGCAGGTCACGCGATTGCACTGAGCATGTGCAACAAGCCGTTAAACCTCTAGGTTTTCCCTAGAGGATGAGTTTTGTCTCGTGAGGGTTTTCAGCGGATTGCACCCACAAAATCCATAAAGAAAGGGAAATAAAGAGTTAGTATTTTCGAAAAGCATTTTGAAAGAGAAAAATATTTGAAATATAATTGTAAGATCTAAGCAATCTATAAGTTATAGGAAGACTGAATTTTTCATTCCTAAACTTGGTCTCTGTTCAAAAATTTGTTATCAATTAAAGTAAGGAGTCAAATTGTACTTCTCATCTAGTCTATTTCTTTACCCTAAGTCATATGCCCTTGTGACTGTGAAAATTTTGACTAAGGGTTCATTAACTCTAACTCTTATGCCTTATTTATATATACATATATATTTTTTTTGGTGGTATTATTCCTTAGTTCTATTAGGCTTTCTAATCTGCCATGTAACGAGCCTTTAATCGATGACTCCCAAACAAAACGGTCTTAGGGCACCGGGTGAGAAAACACCCCAAGGACTTAAGGACTCGAGCAAATAAGGCCACAAAACTAAGGACTTTATTATATGGACCCCTTTTAGGCGTGAATACTTATGCTTTATTAGGCACAAATACCCAGCTTAATCAGAGGGTTATATATATATATATATATATATATATTTTCTTTCAAACTTATCTAATCATCTTTCGCATAAATACTAAGGCTTGCTTAGGCCAAAGCACCTAGCTAATCAATAATTAGATTTGTTTATTTTTTTTATATATATATTTTTTATAAGGCATAAGAATCTTTGTTTTTGAACCCTAAGTGTGTAAGTGTATGAGGTGTGCATACTTCATCAAGGTAAAGATCAAGACTAAATTACTTTGACAATTATCTTCCTAACCCTTAAAATCAAACAAATAATCGTATTTTGACCAAGTATAAGAAATCCTAATTTGGATTTTCCTATTCCTTAAAATTAACTTAATTTCTTACAAAAAAATATGTCAAAATATTGTTTCCATTTTCAAAAAGTTTTTTAAAGTAAAGAAAAATGTTAACAAAAAGAAAAGTTATGTTAGACCCTCCCCCACACCTATTGTAATACCCCCCGTTCCTGGAATACGTACTTAGTTGCGTATTCAGTTTTTCGATCGTATTTTTTCGATTTACTTCCTGTATTTGACCGATTTTAGTTTCAAATATTATTTTCCAATATTTTAGATTTTATATGATTTTTTTGGAATTTTCCTGAATTAATTGAAAATCTTCAAGACCGGTGTCGACCAGTGTCGCTGATCGATTCCCAGATTTTTATCTTACAAACAGTTAGGAAATTCTAGAAAGTCCTTTAGGCATTATTTCTTAGAATCGTATTTCTTACCTAAATACTTTTTCTGGGAATTTTATGATTTTATGAAAATTCCACCGGAGTCGGTAGCTAACTGATTCCGGGATTTTTAGTTTTAAAACTATAAATTATTTCTCCAAACGAATTTCACCATGAGTCTTAAAATATTATTATTGATTTTTGGTAAATTTTGCGAGTCTTTCAAGATACTTGATTTCGGGACGATTTCGGTATTTTCCGAAATGTTTTCCGCATCTTCGACTTAAACCCGGGAAATTGTCTTTTCAATATTTTCATTTTCCAAGCCAAAGAAAATATCTTCTCCTTTTAAATTCTTTTCTTTTTCCTTTTCTTTATTTCTCTTCCTTCCTCCACAAGCCACAAGATTTTCCAATTTCCAAAATTCCAACCTTTTCCATATTCCAACAAACTCCACACACTTCTACCATTAATGCCCTCTTTCTCTCTCTCTTCCATGGCCGGCCAAGTGGCCAAAAGAGGGACACCTCATCCTCTCCTATTTGCAAAAAACCCCCTCTCTTCTACATAAATTGCACCTCCTTCACAAAATCAAAATCTTATATAAACTTTTCCTTTACATTTTTATTTCTTTTCTTCACTTCAACAAAGATTTGGCCTTCACCAAAATCCCTCCTTCACCTCAACCCTAACTCCAAAAACACCACAAAGTCATCATCTCCATCTCAAGCAACTACAACTTTTGGATTGGGATCGTGTCTATTATCGCCGAGGATCAGTTTGTCGGCAACGCTCCTTTCGAACGCGTATAGCTCCAATTAACCATTCGTGTGAGTATTTTTACTCACCAAGACTTGTAAACTCTTTAGTATACTTGTGTTTACAATTCATGTATACTTGTGCCTTCAAATCATGCTTTTGGCCTTCAAATTCAACCATCAAATTCTGTTTTGTACCCTGTTTTCAGACCACGATTAGTCGACTTGACCTAGGAGTTAGTCGACTTGAAATCCTTATTTGAAACGACCCCTGTTCTGAAACACAGTTTTAGTCGACTTATCTTGATTATTAGTCGACTAACTTTTCCTAAAAATAAACCCATCTCTGGAAATCACTGTTAGTCGACTTACCTTAACTATTAGTCGACTATAGATCATTGTTAGTCGACTACCCTTTCCACCATAGTCGACTAACTTTTCCTGAATCAGAAACTCGACTCTCTGTATCACAGATTTAGTCGACTTACGTATCTGTTAGTCGACTTGAGTTCACCGTTAGTCGACTACTCTTTCCACCTAGTCGACTAACTTTTCTGAAACAGAATTCCAACTCTCTGGAACCCAGTTTTAGTCGACTAGTCCAGACTGTTAGTCGACTAGAGACCACTATTAGTCGACTAACCATTCACCTAGTCGACTAATTTAGGCTGTTTATTATAGTTGATTTCTTTTCTGAATTTGGATCATACCCTTGATACATGTGGGATATATTATTCTTGTTTATGCTTCATGACTGGTACTTCATGACCTGTTACTTGATGGATGTTACCTCTTGTTACTTCATGACTTGTTATTGTATATTCTCATTTCATAACTTGTTAATTAATGATATCACCACTTATCATGCTATCTCTTAACACCAGTATGATACACTTGACTTTTGTATAAAATGGACCAACTTACATTGGGTCGGGGGAAAACATGTGGATATCAATATGTGTTCATGTTTACAGTGGTATTAGGTATGTTGTGCAACTATATTTCCGGTCTGACCTGAGGGCCTCCAGGGGACCGAGGGGAGTGCTTGCTCCCTCATTACTGGTACCATCATGATAAAGGGCATACATAAGTCCCTCCTGTTAGCCTAGCGGCTGGTTTCCGTCACCAAGCAACGGAACAATCCTGGACCGTTGTCCCGGGCATGTACGGGACCCACTGTAAACATAGTTCGTTGATAATCCCGCTGGTTTCCAATAACAACCTTGCTTTACTAGGATATGGATCTATGTGCCCTGGGACGCTGGGTCACATAGCTAGATATCACAGTGAGACAAGTATAATAATAATAGACTCTAACTGTGGATCTATTGTATTCGGACTTTTGCTCTTTATGCTTCCATTACTTGTTGATTGGTATTCATTATACTGTTCCAACTCTCATATTCTTGTCTCTTAGCCATTTGGCTGTAGCCTGTTCGTTGTTGGGAGGTCCTGACTCCCTTGGATTTGTATATTCAGGTTCCGAAGCTTGGATCGAAGTGGAGCCTTCCACAGAGGATCAAGCTTTTCTTAGTAAGCAGGCAGACTAGCTCCAGTCCTTGTGCTAGATCTCTCTCTTTGACTCACGGGATCTTCATCCTACTCGTGAGCATTTTGTGTTCATATTGTATCTTTTACTTTTGACTTGGTTGTGATAAAAGATACATGTAATGTGTAATATTTTATCATATCTTGTGATAACTTGTACTTGTACTTTTAAGTTGGCATATGTATGAATATCACGCTTTGTCGGGTACTCTGATCCTTGTTGTACTAAATGCTTAGCGTATATACGTGGGGGCATTTTCTGACCTACGTATATACGTCGCAGTGACGTTCCGTATCCGTGGGATCGGGCGTTACAGGTTGGTATCAGAGCCTAGGCTCTCACACCTATAGTACAATCAAGCCGCAAATTAATGAAATTTGCTATTGCCAACTACAATGTACAAAGTTATCTAGTCCTTCTTGATTCCTTCTTGATCCCTTCCCTTATATCCTAAAATCCTTCCATTTTTCCAAATTCCAGTTATCTTTTACCAACTAAGTATGGAGAGAAGGTCGGGTCGTAACAACTTTGGGCAAGCATCAAATGGACCCACGGAGAGAATGTCGATATTCTGAGGTTTTCAGACAATGATGGAGAATCAGCAACAACAGACGGAACTCCTTCGGCAAGAGTTAGCAGCTCCAAAGGAACAGAGGCCGGGAAATATTTCAGACTTCAGACGGCTGCAACCAGCCATATTCACGGGTGAAGAGAAACCCTGGATGCTGAGCAATGGCTGACAGATACCTCAGACTTGTTGAATGCAGCTCGAGTTCCAAAGGAGAATCAGGTGGAGGTTGCTAAGATTCAATTGAAGGATATAGCCAGAACATGGTGGCTAGCTGAGGAGGCAAGATTGGAGAAGCCTGTCACCTGGGACACATTCTCCAAGAGTTTCTATAACAGATTCTTCCCTGCCACTGCTCAGAAGGACATGGAAGAGCAGTTTATCCGACTTCAGCAATGGAATAGGTCCGTGGACGAGTATGCCGCGGAATTTCTCAGACTTAGCCGCTTTGCTCCATACATGGTAACTGATGAGGAGAAGCGGGCAAGTAGATTTCAGCAGGGCTTGCAGATGGACATCCAGGTCTTCTTAATGCCCCAGCAGCTGAAGACTTATTCAGAAGTTCTCACCATAGCTCGAGAAGTGGAGCGTGGGCTAGAGAAGAAGCAAGTGACCAGATGAGGAACCAGGCCATGAAGAGGCCATTTCCACCAATAGGAAGAGGAGGCCCGTCCCGTACAGAGCAGCAAGGTTCAGACAATGAGGCAACCATTCCGACCAGCTCCTTACCAGACGGCCCAACCATTATCCTTCTGTAGCTATTGTCAGAAACCAGGTCACATTAGACAGAATTGCCGTAGGGCAAATGGATTATGCTTGGTATGTGGTTCCGAGACCATTCCATAGAAGCCTGTCCACACAGAAGAATGGGGATAGCCGGCCAAGCTTTGCCAGCACTACAGGGACCAAATGGACAGAGATCACTTCCAGGCCACTTGGACAGAGGAACCAAGGACCGATGATCAGGAGAGCTCCTCCCCCTCCTCCACAACAAGCTAGTCGCCCAGTCCAAAGAGGAGCTAGGACTGCTGCAGGGCGTGGAAGGGGACAAGCTTACAACTTGACGGAAGAAGAGGCTGAGACTTCTGAGGAAGTGATAACAGGTAAAATCAGGGTACATTCAAAACCTGTTTTAGCCCTCTTCGATTCAGGAGCTTCTCATTGTTATATCTCAGATCATTTTGTGGCATTGCATTCTATACCTGTTAAATCTTTAGACCACAAATGGGAGATTAGTACAGGGAATGGAGTAGTCATATCTTCTAGAGTTTGCACTGATTGTCCAGTAGAACTTTGTAACAAGACCTTGGCCATAGATATGCTCGTACTAGACACCAAGGGTACGACGTAATCTTAGGCATGACCTGGCTCAGTCAATATTATGCAGTTATTGACTGTAGGGAGAAGAAGATTAATTTCAGAATCCCTCTTCAGCCTGAATTCCAATTTAGTGGAGAAGTGAAGTCTACCAAGAGAAAGACTCGGATGACTAGTTCAGAGATGCAGAAGGGCAAACCGGTGTGGGATGAATTCCCGGGAGTTTTGTTGAAATCTCAGGACTTCCCATGAAAGGATGATTGAGTTCTCTATTGGTACTGTGCCTGGAGCAGCTCCTATATCCAAGGCTCCGTACAGGATGGCACCGACGGAGTTAGAGATTCTAAAGAAGCAGCTGCAGGAGTACTCTGATAAGGGATTGATTCGGCCAAGCACTTCACCATGGGGAGCTCCAGTATTATTGGCAAACAAGAAGATGGTGGTAAAGGCTTTGTATTGATTATAGAGAATTGAACAAAGTTACCATCAAGAACAAGTATCCCTTACCTAGGATTGATGACCTGTTTGATCAGCTTCATGGAGCCCGAGTATTCTCTAATTAGATTTACAATCGGGTTACCATCAGCTTAGGGTGAAGAAAGAGGATATTCCGAAGACGGCATTCAGGACCCGTTATGGCCACTATGAGTTTCTAGTTATGCCTTTCGGAGTCACCAATGCCCCTGCAGTTTTCATGGATTTGATGAACAGAGTGTTCTCGCCCTATTTTGATCAGTTTGTAGTTGTTTTTATAGATGACATCCTGATCTATTCAAAGAACAACAGGGAGCATGCGGAACCCTTGAGGATAGTATTGCAGACTCTCCAGCAGGAACAGCTTCATGCTAAGCGGAGCAAGTGTGACTTCTGGTTGGACAGTATAGCCTTCCTTGGACACATGGTTTCAGCAGAAGGAATTTCAGTTGATCCCAGCAAAGTCCAGGCAGTGAAGGATTGACCTATTCCCAAGACGGTGACTGAGATTAAGAGTTTTATTGGACTAGCCGGATATTACAGACGCTTTGTCCAAGATTTCTCTAAGATTGCAGCCCCGTTGACCAAGCTCACCCGGAAAGGAGAAAAGGTACATATGGACAGAAGAATGTACTGCAGCCTTTGAGCAATTGAAGCAAAGACTCATTTCAGCTCCAATCTTGAGGACTCCCTCAGGAAGAGGAGAGATGGTCATTTTCTGTGATGCATCAGGAAAAGGCCTGGGGTGTGTACTAATGCAACATGATCATGTTATAGCTTATGCATCCAGACAACTGAAACTTCATGAACGGAATTACCCAACTCATGACTTGGAGCTAGCAGCTGTTATTTTTGCCTTAAAGATCTGGAGGCATTATCTTCTGGGAGACAAAGTGTTGATATACACGGATCACAAGAGCCTCAAATATATTTTCACACAGAAGGAATTGAACATGAGGCAGAGGCGGTGGCTGGAGCTAATGGCGGACTATGATATAGACTTGCAATATCATCCGGGCAAGGTCAATACAGTTCCAGA
The DNA here is from genome assembly GCA_038442645.1 of Agave tequilana. NCBI lineage: Eukaryota > Viridiplantae > Streptophyta > Magnoliopsida > Asparagales > Asparagaceae > Agave > Agave tequilana. The sequence continues at coordinate 95,338 of JAVJIF010015596.1, forward strand.
TGCACTGAGCAGGAAGCCAGAGAATAGAGTACTAGTCCAACTTACTCAACAGAACGAGTTGATCCAAGACATCATAAAGATTGGACTTGATGATAGTTCAAGGAACGTGTAATACCCCGTTCCCGGAATACGTACTTAGTTGCGTATTCAGTTTTTCGATCGTATTTTTCGATTTACTTCCTGTATTTGACCGATTTCAGTTTTAAAAATCATTTTCCAATATTATATATTTTCTATGATTTTTCTGAAATCTTCCTGAATTTAATTAATATTTTCAAAACCGGTGTCGACCAGTGCCGCTGATCGATTCTCAGATTTTTAATTCACAAACAGTTAGGAATTTCTAGAAGGTCCTTTAGACTTTATTTCTTAGAATCATTTTTCTATCTAAATACTTTTTCTGAGAATTTTATGAATTTATGAAAATTCCAACGGAGTCGGTAGATAACTGATTCCGGGATTTTTAGTTTTAAAACTATAAATTATTTCTTCAAACGAATTTCACCATGAGTCTTATAATATTATTCTTGATTTTTGGTAAAATTTCGGGTCGTTCCGAGATACTTGAATTCGGACGATTTCGGTATTTTCCGAAACGTTTTCCGCATCCTCGACTTAAACCCGGGAATTTGTCTTTTCATTTTTAAATCCAAGAGAAAATATTTTAATTTATAATTTCTTTCTTTTTCCTTTTTCTTAACTTCCTCCTTCCTCCACAACCACAAGTTTTTCTATTTTCCCAAAATTCCAATCTTTTCCCAAAAATTTCACCTCCACTCACTTCCACCAACCCCCTCATTTAATGTCTCTCTCTCTCTCTCTCCCCCATGGCCGCCAAGTGGCCAAGAAGAGGGACACTCATCCCCTCCCCTATTTACACAACCCCCTCTCTTCTACATAATTGCATCTCCTTTACAAAATCAAAAACCTATTTAAACATTTCCTTTACACTTCTTTTCCTTTTTACTTCCTTCCACCAAGAGAAACCTTCACCCTCACCAAATCCTCCTTCATCTCAACTCAACCCTAACTCCAAAACATCACCTAGGTCATCTTCTCCATCTCAAGCAACCACCACTTCTTTGATTGGGATCGTCCGCAATATCGCCAAGGATCAAGTTGGTGATATCGTCGACTACGATCTTCTCGGAACTCGTAAAGCTTCGATTAACCAATCCTAGTGAGTATTTTTACTCACCAAGACTTGTCTAATTTCCTAGCACACTTGTGTTCTCATATCCTGTATATTTACATCTTCAAAATCATGTTTTTTTGACCATCAAACACAACCATCAGAAATCTGTTCTGTATTCTGTTTCTAGACGATTAGTCGACTTGACCTAGGTATTAGTCGACTAACCCCTCTGTTTTGAAACGTAACCTTTTCTGGAACACAGTTTTAGTCGACTAGACCAAATTACCAGTCGACTAGAGACCCTTAGTCGACTACATCCTTGACCCTAGTCGACTAACTTTTCCCTGAAATAAATCCCAACTCTCTGTATCACAGACTTAGTCGACTTAAGTATCTGTTGGTCGACTTATAATCATTGTTAGTCGACTAACCCTTCCACCTAGTCGACTACTTTTCCTGAAACCAGAATCCAACTCTCTGGAACCCAGTTTTAGTCGACTAATCCTGACTGTTAGTCGACTAAGACCCCTATTAGTCGACTAACCATTCCACCTAGTCGACTATTCTGACTGTTTGTCTTAGTTGATTTCTTTTCTGAATTTGGATCTTATCGTTGGTTCATGTGCTATGTATTATTGTTACTTGTGCTTCATGACTGATACCTCATGACATGTTACTTGATGGATCTTACTTCATATTACACCATGACTTGTTATTATATATTTCCACTTCATGACTTATCATTGTGTAGTCTCATTCCATAACTTGTTAATAAATGGATATCACCACTTATCATGCCATCACTTGAACCAAGCATGATACACTTGACTTTTGTATAAAATGGACCAACTATATTGGGTCGGGGGAAAACATGCGGATATCGATATGTGTTCGTGTTTACA
>JAVJIF010015597.1:0-95639 GCA_038442645.1 Agave tequilana
AACTACTACTCCGAAGCTAGCGACTACTAGTCCGAAGCTAGCGACCTAATCCAGCACATCAAGCATTTCTAAGACTTTTGTCATTTCAGCATTGTCCTCCTAGGTCTACATCCATTGTCTTCCTTGATCTTTCAGCAACAATTTTATTTGTCCTCCTAAGTAGCATGCTTAATATTCTACGTTTTATATGCCCAAACCATGTTAGCCAGTTCTCCAGCTCTTATCCTCAGTGGATGCTACCTCTAACTTCTTAAGAATTCTCTCATTTTTCCTATCTTTTAGTGTTTTACTGTTCATTCATCTCGCTTTTGTATTTAAACAACACTCGTTTTCTAGACATTTTATTTTTTTACCTGTCCAACATTTTGACACCCATGAAGTATGGCCTGGTGAATGGCCATTTGATATACCTTTTCCTTCAATTTCATGGGTATTCTAGTGTCACGTAAATGCATAATACTCACCCCCTTTGGTTTATGAACAACATCCTCCTCAATCTCCTGAGCATAATGAATGAATGATCTTAAATAGCGAATTTAGAAGAATTTAGCTAAATAGACTTTTATTTTTCGAGGAAAGTGGCCCCCACCACACACACACACACACACACACACACATATTATTACAATAGAAATCTAATTAAAAAGGAGAAAGAAGACAAATAGAGTAATAGAGAGGGGGGAAACAGAAAAGGAAAAGGTGTAGGTAGGAGGTGAGTAGAGGAGGAACTGTAAAAAAAAAAAAAAAGGCTCAAGAGGACTGCATGTTCATCTATGGAGAAGTAAAATACAGTCTTGTAACATCTTTAAGGTAATGCTTGGAATGCACATAGATATGGCTTATTTGGGTGATGCATAAAATGGAGGCTGATTTGAGACTTTGCTATCACTTGTTTAAAAGCAGGTTGTAATTCTTATACTTATTTCTTTCCCTATATTATTCATGCCAGGACATTTTTCGTCATAAAAAATGTTACATGCTAGGCATGTGACATGATTTTATATGGAAAAGTTAACGGAAGATAGTTTTAAGCAAATAAATGAGAAAGTTTGTGGTAGTTCGAGAATAAAAAAAAAAGTTGAATGTAGTTTTTTTGAGCAAAACCCCAATAGTTTGTATTAGTTTGATAATTTTAGCCTTTTATATTTGTTCACGAGTTTTATTTTACTTTATTTTTTGTATGTTGATTTTTTGGGCAGGGAAGTTGACGATATCTATCAAAAATGACTTGGATGCTTTACTTCTTACTTGTATAGTATAGGGAAGAGGTTTTAGAGAGGCAGCGGCTCATTGGATTGCATCTTTTTGGATTTCAAACTCATGCTGCTAGGTGCTTGGTGGTGTTAGGATTTTTGTCTCGGATACATCGTGAAGGTAGACAAGGCTTCAGAGATCAAGAATGGACAGATTTACACAGTTCGTGCACAAACTAGCCGACCAATGCCAATGACAGTTGACTAATGAAGAGTTAGTCGACTAATAGCATCTCAGGAGTTGACTAATGGTGCAAACAGAAAGTGGGACATCCAATAGTTGACTCACAAGCAGGATTAGTCAACCAACAATTTAAACTAGTTGACTAATTAGCCTGTTGGCAGATTTCTTTTGGATTCTGATTCTAATTTGAGTTGAACTCGAGTTTCCTTCTTTTTTGAGGCGGTGTTATTTGTAGTGCTAGAGTTTTGTAGGATTAGGATGATCCTATGATTTATAAATATCTCTTTGGGGGTGGCCTTCAATGTATGAGAGAAAAATAAGAAAAATTGAGAGATTTGTAAGAGAAATTTTAGCCACAAGAGTTCACTATTCTAGGCCATCAAATGGCTTGTAATCTTCTTAGCGAGAGGTTCAAGTGTTTCTTATTGTATTCCTCCAAGTTTAATAAAGTTTCTCCCCATTCTCTCATGGATGTACACACGGTCGGTTGATTGGTGAAAATACGTTAAATTGGGTGTTGGCATTCTCTACTTTAGAATATCTCATATCTTCTTCATGTTGCTCGACGATCCTGTCTTTCCGCTACGCCATCCCAACAACTGGTATCAAAGCATATTAGTTAGTTGCAACAATTGTTTCAGAGCATATCAATTTGGGATATAACAATTGATATCAGAGTAAGAGTAAGGTCAACGTGAAGATGTCTGCGATCAAGTTCGATATTTAAAAGTTCGATGGTGTCATCAATTTTAGCAAGTGGCAGATTATGATGAACGCCATCCTGACCTAGAACGAGTTGAAGAAAGCACTACTCGGAAAGAAAAAAAATCATAAAATATGAAGAAAGAAACTGGCAGGAGTTGGATGAGAAAGCCTTAATGACTATTCAGTTTTGTTTGGCGGACGAAGTGTTAGATGAGTTTTGTTCAGAGAAAACAACATCCTTGCTGTCAGAGCGACTTCAGGATCATTATTTGTAGAAGTCATTCGCGAATCGGTTGTTCTGAAGCAGCATCTTTATTCTTTGCATGCATGAAGGTACGCCTATGAAGTCTCACATTGCGAAGTTTTGCTCTATTATCAATGATTTTGATAAAATAGAGGTTAAGATAGAAGATGTGGATCAAACATTTCGATTACTGTGTTTTTTACCTTCTTCATACAAGAGCTTTAGGGAAGGTATCATCTATGGAGGCAAATCAACTATCAAGGTTAATGAGGTCAAGGAGCATCTGCTCAACAAGGAGAAAATTGACACGCAATTGACGGGAGAGTCTCATCGCGATAATTACGGGCAAGTTTTCTTGACAAAGTAGAGGAGAAATAATAAAAGTTTCACGGGTAACCTTAAATACAAGAATTTGGTGTGCAACTGGTGTCACAACAAGGGCATATTAGAGGTGATTATTCGACTCGCAAAAAGAAACAACAAGAAGCTAATACCACTGAACTGACTGAAGGGAATGAAGATAAGTGTGACGTTCTATCTGTTACAAACAGTTCTGCCAATAAAAAGATAGATGGATCATTGACTCTGAATGTTCACAGCATATTAGTCCCAATAGGAAGATGTTTTCATACACTTCGGTTCAAAGGGGAGAGATCTTCATAGGAAATTCTGTAATGAGCAAGGTTATTGGTAACGGAACGGTCCAATTTCGTTCTCATGATAGATGCATCACTACCCTACAAGGGTTCATCATGTTCCTGAATTAAGGTACAATCTCATCTCTCTTAGTCCTACATGAAGAAGGGTTCAATTTCAGTTCTGAAGATGATTTTATGAAAGTTTTCAAAGCTGCCCATGTGAAGTTTGAGGCTGATTATGTCGGCAATATTTACATGTTATGAAATTCAGAGATTACAGTTAGTGAATTATAGTTATTGGCGGCTTCAAGATCGAAGGCTGTGGAATAATCGGTCACTACGATGGTTTCGAGCTCGGATATTCATTTTTACCCCGAAGGCAGGTTGGGACTAGATGACATCGACACACAAAAGAAGCCAGATCATTACTCTTATGTTAGAGCAAATTCTCATAAATCTTGTGTGGCTCGTTGGGTGATCAAGTTAAGGTCAGGCCTGAAGTTGTTCGATCTAATCAAGTTGTAAACCCCGTGAGGGGTTATGGAGAAGGAGTGAGATGGAGATGAAGTCAAGAGTTGTTTAATTGTGCATTAATGTGAGCATATAGAGCATGATGGCTATTCTCCAATTTGGACATATTCGACATCGCTTTGTTTAGTTTAAGATTGTTTAGATCCTTGTAAAGATAGATAGTGTTGATATGCTCAAGTTTACTTACACACACAAGTTTAAAGTTTGATTTTTTGGCTTAACCTGTTTTGGATTTCATATCAAAAAGCATAGATATATATTTTATATGTATATTGGATTCTATCCATATACAATATACTTCAAAGTTGTTTCAATATCATGTTTTGTATCCATATGAGTTTTGGAGAAAACGGTTTTCCATTTTAAAGTTTGGTTTTTGGAAAATACCGATTTTGGTTTAAGGCCAAATTTTAATATCACAAAAATGGTTCAAATTGTTTGAAATATGTGTTGAATTTTAGTCACACATATTTGTATTTCAAAGATCTTATAAGAACTTATTTTTGTGAAATTTATGTGATTTTATGGGATTTTATGAAAGTTAAAAAGACAAGTTTTCAATACCCTAAATCCCCAGCCAGATCAACTGGCGGTCGACCGCGCCGGTCGACCGGACCAGTGGTCGGTCAACCGATGTGCACGAGAACGTGCACATGGCCAGTCTATTCGGCCGGTCGACCACGCGGTCGACCAACTGAAAGCACCCCTCTCGAGTGGGGGCCGGTCGACCGGGCGGTCGACCGTTGGCTATGGCCGGTCGACCGAGCGGTCGACCGGTGGCACAACAGTCGGAAATCCAACCGTTGGCCGGTCAACTGGCAACAAAAATTTTCTGCTGTCTTGGGGTGTTTTGATCAATAATTTCAAGAGAAAAAATTCCCATCTTCCTACGTGTTTTAACAACAAGTTTTTAAAAGAGTTTTTGGGCTTAATGATTTATTCTTTATTATTTTCAAGGGTTGAAAAATTTAAAAAAAATAGAGTATTTAGGATATTAGGTTTGATCTTCATTTTTATCTTTATCTAGCATTTTTCCAAGTATTTTTATTTGTGTCTTGATTTCCAAACACCTTGATTTCTCACACTTGAGCTATTTATCTATCCTATCTATTAGGATTTTATTTTTGGTGAGAAAATTGGTTTGTGGTCTTTGAGATCACCAAGAGTTGTAATCTTTCTTTGCTTTGAGTAGTGTTATCCCTCTTGTGTAGAGGTGATTGTGGAGGTTGTGATTGGGATGTTGGTATCCCTCTAAGTGTAGAGGTGATTGTGGTGAAGTTTTGACTTTGTGCCTTGTCCCTCTAGTGAGAGGTGATTGTTATTTGGCTTAGTACTCTATCCCTCTATTGAGAGGTTGATCTTGTATGGCTTAATGCCTTGCCTCTTGCGTAGAAGTTGTTGTTGCTTGAGAGAGGAGCTTGATAAGGATGACCAAGGTAAAAATGTAGATATCAACATTTTTACCTTGGTCATCCTTATCAAGCTTGGTTGTAGTTGCCATGGGAGTGTTGCAAACCTTTGAGCCTTCAAGTCCAAACTTCTTTACGAGTTCCTTTGCGTATTTGGTTTGGCATATGAAGTTCCCATCTTGCAATTGCTTGATTGGAGTCCAAGAAAGAAATTAAGCTCACCCATTGAAGTCATTTCAAACTCACATTGCATAACCTTTTCAAACTTCTTGCATAAAAAACTCATTAGTAGAACCAAAAATTATATCATCAACATAAATTTGCACAATTAAAATGTCATTATCAACATGCTTAGTAAAAAGAGTTGTGTCTACTTTGCCTTTAACAAAATCATTTGAAATGAGAAAACTAGAAAGCCTTTCATACCAAGCTCTTGGAGCTTGTTTCAATCCATACAAAGCTTTTTCAAGTTTAAAAACAAAATCGGGATGAACATGATCAACAAAACCGGGAGGTTGAGTAACATAAACTTCTTCATTTATAAAACCATTCAAAAATGCACTTTTCACATCCATTTGAAAAAAAATTAAAATTTTTAAAAGATGCAAAAGCTAGTGTCATCCGTATGGCTTCAAGCCGTGCTACGGGTGCAAAGGTCTCCTCAAAGTCAATTCTTTCAACTTGAGTGTAACCTTGGGCCACTAACTAGCCTTATTCCTAATGACATTTCCGGACTCATCCATCTTGTTTCTAAAGATCCACTTAGTACCAATTATTGGTCTATCGTGGGGCCTAAGAACAAGGTGCCAAACTTGGTTGCGCTTAAATGATTGAGTTCCTCTTACATGGCTAGCAACCAATATGAGTCCGCCTCGGCTTCGAGGATGCTTTTGGGTTCAAAATGAGAAATGAAAGCAAAGTTACCACATAAGTCATGGAGCTTGGAGCGAGTTGTTACCCCTTTAGAGACATCACCTAAGATGAGTTCCTTGGGGTGGTTTGTAGCGAATCTCCAATCTCTAGGAAGCCGTTGAGAGCTTTCCTCTTTATCCTCTTGAACATCACCAATTGGTTCTTGCTTTTCTTCTTGAGCGGGTGAGTCCTTCAAGGATAGTCTCTCCATGTCTTCACCTAATGGGTCAATCTCTATAATATTCTCAACAACCACATTAGATTCTTCAAATTTAACATGCATGGATTCTTCAATGGTAAGTGAAGATCTATTGAATACTCTATAAGCTTTGCTAGTAGTAGAATATCCAACAAAGATTGCTTCATAAGCCTTAGCATCAAATTTACCCAAGTTATCTTTAGTATTCAAAACAAAACACTTGCATCTAAAAACTTTGAAATATGCAACATTAGGTTTTCTAGAATGATACATTTCAAAAGATGTTTTGGAAGAATTTTTACACAAATAAATACGATTTGAAATATAGCATGCGGTTGTTACGGCCTCGGCCCATAAATATTGAGGGAGGTCATATTCACTAATCATGGTCCTAGCCATCTCTTGAAGTGTTCTATTTTTCCTTTCTACAACTCCATTTTGTTGTAGTCCTAGGACATGACATTTCATACTTGATTCCCTTTTCATCACAATAAGTCATGAAGAGTTGGTTAACAAATTCACCACCTCTATCACTCCTTATTTTCAAAATCAAAAAACCTTTTTCTTTTTCAACCCTTTTTCCGAAAAAACTTTGAAATGAGAAAAGTTTGATCTTTGTGTTCCAAAAAGAAAACCCAAGTGAAACGGGAAAAATCATCAACTAAAACAAATGCATATCTACTACTATTTAAACTCTTAGTTTTAGTTGGTCCAAAAAGATCCATATGAATTAATTCTAATGGCCTAGTTGACATGATATCCTTGATTGGTTTGAAGGAAGACTTGGTGTTTCCCAAGTTGGCACGCATCACAAATGCAGTTTTTCTCAAACTTCAAGTAAGGTATAACCTTCACCAATTCCTTAGAATTAATCCTAGAAAGATGGTCAAAAGATGCATGTCCTAATCTTCTATGTCAAAGCCAAGAATTTTTATCAAAAGCGTTCAAGCATTTAGTAGAACAATCTAAATTAAGCATGTCAATGATATAAACATTATTGTCACGAAAACCGGTGAGAATACAATCATTGGTTTTAACATCAAAAATCTTGCAAGAAGAATCATCAAAAACATCTTTAAGTCCACGGTCACAAAATTGACTAATACTAAGCAAGTTATGCTTCAAACCATCAACAAGAGCTACATTTTCTATAATAGGAGATGCACCAATTTGAATGTTACATATACCGATGATAGTGCCTTTGGAGTCATCCCCGAAGGTGACGGAGCCACCTTCCATGTACCTTGATAAGGTTGTAAAGTTATTGATGTCCCATGTCATGTGTCTTGAACAACCACTATCAAGGTACCACCGCTCCTTACGTCTTAGAGCCTTGGTGTGTACCTATATCAAATAATTTAGGACTTGATTTTGGTACCCACATTTTCTTGGGTCCTAAAGAGTTAGTGCCATGAACCCAAACAAGATTATTTGATCTATTTACTTGGTCATAACAAAGCTTAGCCAAATGTCCATTCTTACCACAATAAGTACATCTATACACTCTACCATATTTAAAAGCATAGTGAGTGTGAGACTTGTGAGCATGTGTGGATTTAGCAAGAGTGTTGTGTGAAGTGTGAGCATGAGGAATCTTAACATGAGAATCTTTAGCATGAGAAGTGTGCTTTTTAGAAAACATTTCTTCAAGTTTTTTAGTGTTAAAAGCACAATCCTTCAAGACTTTTTCAAAATCTACAATTCTAGTTTTTAATGAAGAAATCTCTTTTTCATCAATCTTAGGAAATTTGCTTTACATGTAACTTTGTAAGCACTAAATTCATTTTGAGTAGAAATGAGATGGAAGAAATTTCATCTTTTCTCTAGAAACAATAGCAAGTTGATTTTTAAGAAAAGCAACTTCCTTTTCCAATTTAGAGCATTCAATCTTTTTATTATCATAGGTTTTCGAGAGTTCAACAAAAGCATGTACAATAACTTCTTTGCTTAATTCATCATCTTCATCAAGAGGTTGTGGGGTTACCTTTGGTGTGTTTGTCATGAAACACATGTTCGCCGTGTCCACCTCGTCTTCGGATTCGCTTTCCGAATCCCATGTGGCTTTGTAGGCTTTCTTTTCGATCGGCTTCTTTGGCTTGAAGGAGGAAGTCATCTTCTTCTTGAATTCCGGGCAATCCGCCATGATGTGTCCGGGCTTTCGGCAATTGTAGCAAATAATTCTTCTCTCCTCTTTACCTTCAAATTTCTTTGGAAGTTGAGCTTGTTCTTCCGGTACATCCTTTTGACATTTCGCACAAGAAGGGAGAGCTCCTCATCTTCTTCTTCATCTTCTTCATCGTCCTCAAGAGTGGATGAAGACTTGAAGGCTATGGACTTCTTTAGCGGAGCGGCCTCATCTCTTGCCTTCTTTTCCATCTCATGGGTTTTTAAGTTCCCAATGAGACTAATGAGGTCCATTTCATCCTTGTCGTTCAATTCTTTCAAGGTGGTGGCCTTTATCTCCCATGATGAAGGAAGAGCCCGAATCACTTTTCGCACCTTTTGGTCATTGGAGATATCATCACCTAAAGAGGAAAAAGCATTGGTGATTTTAGTAAACCTTGTAATCATGCAATCAATGGTTTCATCATCAATCATTTTAAAAGATTCATATTGGGACCTTAAGAGATCTATCTTAGCTCTCTTAACTTGTGAAGTCCCCTCGTGTGTGACCAACAAATGTTGCCAAATCTCATAGGCGGATTGGCAATGTTTTACCCGTGTAAGGTCGTCCTCATTCAAGGCGGTTAGAAGGGAATTTTGGGCCTTGAAGTTAGCCTCATATTCTCTAAAGGTAAAGTCGGTCCATGTGCTCTCATCACTATCGGGTACTACATAGGGTTTGGTCAAGGATTTAGCTACTAAGCTACCTAAGGATTGCAAGAAAATAGTCATCCTAACCTTTCAAGTAGGAAAATTAAGTCCATCAAATTTAGGAGGGGTTTTGATGTTATCGGCCATGTTTACTAGTGAATGAATGGATGAATGCAAATGTTGATTAACAAATTTTAAGGATCTCTCTAAGGATGTTAAGCCAAACCTAGAGTCCAAGCTCTGATACCAATTAAAATCACCTAGAGGGGGGGTGAATAGGTGATAATGCTAATCAATGTACAAATAAAAATTATGATGCAACAATCTCCCAAAACAAGACTAGAAGCCGGATTCCCCGTGAAGGGCTCTGAACTCCTTCCTTGTGATTCCTCTGGATATGAGTTGGAGGTGCACAATGCAATCTTGTTGTATGAGACTTTGATTGACAAGATGAATGAAAACAATTGAATATTGCAATAAAAATAGAGAGCAAGTAATAAGAGCAATGAAAGTAAAGAAAGAAGCAAGAGCAAGTAAACCAAACGCAAACACCGAGAATTTTTTCGAGGTTCGAGCACCCAGCTCTACGTCCCCGCCTTCCCCATAAGGATTTCTATCCACTATAACTTCACAAAGATGTTACACAATACACCGGAGTACCCAACTCCACAATCTCAAGTACAAATCTTTCTTGGTGATCAAAAGACCACAAACTCTCTTTTGCAAAAACTCTTTTCCCTTACAAAAATCCTTGTAGAACAATAAGTAGGAATGAAGCTCTTGTGTGTAAGGAGAAAAGAAAAAGAAATCAGAGAGTTCTTGAAAATACTTCAGAAAATGAGAGAGAATTTCAGCACAAAACCAAGAAACCAAGCTCTTTTGAATGCCTTTTTAAACTTTTGTAAATTTTTCTTATAATGAACCTCTCCCTAAACACCCTTATTTATAGGAGAGGGCTAGGGATTAAAGATAAAACACTCTTAATGGTGATTAGGAAGTATTAAGTCCAAAATAAATCATTTAAACATATTTAGAAGAGAAAAAGACAAAATTAAAACTCTTTCAGAAAATAGCTGTTACTGTACAAACGACTCTCTCGGTCGACCGGTCGGTCGACCAGAGTTCAAAAATAAGAGCCGTTGCCGGCTCTCGGTCGACCGCTCGGTCGACCGAAATAAACAGAGAGCAGAGGTCTTACAGTCAGGCAGGTTTCGGTCGACCGCCCGGTCGACCGTGAAACGTGCACACGGATACGTACTGCTGCCAGAATCTCGGTCGCCTGGGACGGTCGACCGGGTTGACCTGACACAAGGACGGTCGACCGGTTGGTCGACCGGCTCAGGTCAAAAGTGAAAAACAAAACAGATTTTTGAAGGAGTTTTGAAATCTAACAACATAGTCTTGATTTGAAACAAGTCTAATACCCAAAATTTAGCTTATAAATGAAAGTCTTTAATTTAAAATAATTTTTACATATTTATGGGAAATATTTTGGAAATAAGATGTGCGCAAAAACGTGTGTGATAAAGCTTCAAACCTATTTACTATTCTTTAACAAAACTATAAAAGTAGAAACAAATCTAATAAATTATCTTGAGCAATCTTGAAGTCTTGAGCATGTAATGCCTTGCTAGAGCCTTCTCTTCTAAGATCCTTCCTTGATGTGCAAAAAGCCTTCTTTACTTCATGAACCTAGAATTTCTTGCAATAACTAAGCAATGGCCTCCAAATTATAATACAAACCTGAAATTTATCTTAACAAACTAATTAGTACCATATAGCTCCTATTTGGTTTGTTATCATCAAAACTCTAAACAAATGGAGAGTGTAACCTTATGGGCCAACAATTGTGTTACTCCAAAGTTGTATTACCCAAATCCTCAGTGAAGGTTCCCTATGTGGGAAGTCCTGTGTGGACGATATAGTGAAAATCCTTCTGTATGAAGGCGAGGATGTAGAGCTAGGTGTTAGAACCTCGAAACATATCTTTGTCTTTGTGATTGATCCACTATCTCTTACTCTCTCTCTTATATTGTGCCTTGCATTGATTCATATTGCTCATATCATATATACTTGGTATTGTTTATGTGCCATACTTGTGTTGAACCAAGAGAGCTTTATATAGCACCTCAACTCTTATTTAGAAGAATTTAGAGGAGATAGTCCAGAACCCTTCACCGGGAATTTAGTTGTACTCTTTGGTTACACTAAGTATATTACAATTTAGTTTTAATTCCGTATCATTTGTCATTAGATTAGCCATACACCTATTCACCCCCTCTAGGTGTATTTTCATTCAGTATCAGAGCCTACGCTCCTGATATTAGGTTTAACCACCTAGGAGTGAGATCTTGGTTAGCTAATCTAATATTGCATTTGAGCACATCTAGTTTACACTCATGAATTTCATGACCCCTCCTATGTTTGATGTTTCTAACATCGATGTATGGAAGATTAAGATGAGTGCTTATCTTAAAGCCCTAGGTTTGCATGTTTTCCTTGCCGCTATCAAGAAATCCTATCTTGATAATAGCAAGCATATAGAGGCCAATGCACAAGCCCTAGAGGCACTTAGGCAAGCATTAAGTAAAGAATACTTATGTATCATTTCTCATTGTGATTCGGCTTTTGCAGTGTGGAACACTTTGACCTCCCCCGCGCTACAAATGACAAAATATGTGGAGAAGGAATCTAGTGAGGATGAATTCGAACAAGCTTGCTACATGGTCCAAGAGAATGACTCCCTTGAGGTAAACTCAGATACTCAATTAGATGACGGTGCTAGTTCTTCTGGAGATGATTATATTGAGGCTGATACATTGAATGAAGAACTCTCTATTGTGTGTGAAAAATTGTTAGAAAAATATAAACTTTTGAAAAAGAAAAGTTTTGCTTTAAAAGAAGAAAATAAAAATTTGTTTGCTAAACTTGATAGTGTTTGCAAGAGAGGGATGAGATTTCTAATGAAAGGGACTCATTAAAATCTTAACTTAATCTTGTCTTAAATGAAAACAAAATCTTAAAAGGTAAAAATGATTGTAATGATGTTTTGAAGAAAAATAAAGTTCTATCTTCAAAACTTGATTTTGTTATAAAAGAAAATGACTCTTTGAAAAATAAAATTGCTTCAATTTCAAAGGAATTGGATTTGGTTTCTAAGAAAAATATTTCTTTAAAAATGATATTGATTCTCATATTTGCCATGCTCCATCATCTAGTGTACCTATTGCACGCTCCACCTCTTCTTCTATTATTGAAAATGATATATGTGCTTTAAAGAAGAGTGTTGATTGTTTAGGTTCCATTTTGAGCCAATGTGCCATCAGCCACACACGATTGGAATCCATGTTTCGCACGAAACATGCTCCTCCTATGCATGCATCCAAACCATGGCATACACATACTTCTCACGTTCATACACATAACACTATGTATGCTCATGTGTACACTTGTACACATTGTGGACGTAAGGGCCACCTTGCAAAGTTTTGTTATGATTGAGTACATAATGTAAATTTTGCAAATAGATTCGTTTGGGTTAGGAAAGGTGCTAGCCCCATGGACTCAATAAAGTATGGGTACCAAAAGTCACTCCCATTTTATTTGATGTAGATGTGGTTTCTCGCTTGACGTGAGGGCATTGGTGACTTGATGGTGATGCGTTCCGAGCTAAATGGTGACAATTTTGGATGCATCATTTTCAAGAGAAGTTTGGTGGGAGGAACACCATGGTTTGGAGACATAGAGATATGCCCTATTAGTTTTGGTAACTATCTCTAATTCCTTATTAGTTTACATGTTTTCATATTATTGATTTTAGCATGTTTTATGATTATTATGTTAAATGCCATGTTAATTAGACTTGTGATATACATATGTAGTATTTGAGATACACCCATGTTTATATGGTTTATTACTTTGTGTTCTCACTTTAGTTTAACTATTATGTATATCCTAGATCTAACGCACATGCATTTAATCTAATAATCATGGTTGTTTATGGTTTGCATTTCATGTTTTGATTACATATTTAGATGAAGTTTTTTCAAAATTTGTGTATATACTTGTACAACTAATGAGCCACATTTGATTTTTGAATGTTTGTGCTAAATTACTCATTTGTACCCATTAGATGTACTAATATAGCCTAATTTTGATGATTCGTGCATTCTAACTTGTATTCCCTACTTTTGTACATGTTTTCATGATATGTGTTTAGCTTCATGTATATGTTAATTTTGTTAAAACTTTAGATATACATGTATACCCTTGAGTCATTTGCTTTTCATGCAAATTTTTTATTGTGGACTCAATTGTGTTTGGATATGTATGTATACTTCTAATTTAGACAAAACATACATATACCTTGAAGCCTATTTTGTTTTGATAAACTTAGATGTTTTCATGGATATATATTCATGTTTTACTCCTTTCTTGAAGGATTTCGTATTAGTTTACAAGATTATCATAAAACTATTTTTTTATTCTTCATTTGGTAGTGTTTTCAATCTACAACTATTTTCAAATCCTATTTTTGAAAACTTCTGCCCTTTAAGGGCGGATGGATGGGCGATCATGCCTTATATGCCTAATTGAAAATCTTTATAAACATGTGCATGAAAGGGAGGTAGTATGAGTTATACACTTGATCCTCATTATATTTTCAATTGGTATCACAATTGATATTTTAGTTGTATACTCATATGTGTTTTCTATATATGTATGCTTCTAATTTCATATAGTATAAATTTCAATTGGTATTTACTTTTTCATACATATATATGATTTGATTGTGCTTACAATATCTTTACATCTTAAAGCACAAATTATGTTTATACTAAATTTTATTTAGTCCTTAAATGTCAATTATTTTTCAATTGGTATCTTATATAAGCATATGCATTATTTTCATTAGTATTTCTTAAAGAGGGAGAAATATTTATGTTTTATCTTTCAATCGGTTTTTATTTTCAATTGCTATCTTAATCCCAACCTTTATGATGAAAAATGCTTTGTTTTGGTATATGCTAACATTTTCAATATTGATATCAAGAATCTTAAATTGGTATCTTTATTGATATGAGTTGTATTTACCTAAAAATTTGGTTTTTACTTTCAATTGGTATCAAAACTTACAACACACACACACGCATACTTACAATTGGTATCAAGATTATAAAATATTTTCAATTGGTATTAATATTTACAATTGGTATCAAGATTTACAATATTTATTTCAATTGGTATCAAAAACATAAATGTTTCATTTTCTATTGGTATCAAAAATTTTCAATATATTTTCAATTGGTATCTTTTGATAGCTTAAAATTTTTGTTTATTTTCAATTGGTATCATAATGTTTTGTTATATACCTTTATCATAAATTGGTATATTTCTATTGATATCATAAATTTATTTTAAGGAGGTTTCATAATGTTTTGATATGTATTACGTATATGCAAGGGATGCTTAACATCTTCTCTATATATAGATTCATATTGAGTGTATCTCATATTGAGGAGCTTGACCTCTCTTCTCTATGTCTTACACGTGTGTAGAGGGAGCTTCCATATCCCTTTATGCATTGTATATTATGCTTTATGTGGTTAGAGTTTAGTTATCTCTTTTCATGTATTGCATGTATGCAGGGGGAGTTAACTTTACGTCTCTTCTCTTCATGAATGTATATCACATATATATAATTTTATTGTTTGATTTGACAAAAGGGATAAAAAGATTTTTTTTTTAGAGTTTCTTTATACCCCTTTGTTGATGAATTGACAAAAAGGGGAGAAGTATTTGGAGTTTTATATATGCATTTTGTATTTCATTTCCTTGTTTTATACAAAAGGGGAAAAGAACTTTGAGAGTTCATATATCATGATTTGCATATATGTTTATATTATGATTTGCATATATGTTTTGTTTATGCAAAAAGGAGAGAAGTATTTGGAGACTTTACTTATGTTTACTTCCTCATTTATGCATATTTGTTATGAGTATTCATTACATATCTTTATGTTTATTTCTATGCATGAGTTAAGGGGGAGCTTCTATGAAGCTTAACTTTAATCCATGCATATATAACTCCAAGAGTTTTGTCATCATCAAAAAGGGGGAGATTGTTGGCCCAGAGGACCTTCACTCTAGTTTTGATGATGATTAACTCATGTAGTTATAGTTTACTAATAATCTTGTGATATTTAGTTTCAGATAATTGACCAAGATATTAGTAGGTGTTTAGCTTCAACAAAGGAGTTTTGGAGCTTACACGTGTTGATTCAAGAGCTCGCGTGTCAAGATCGCATCTACCACTCGGTTGGAGTGAAGCTCGTTGGATCGCGTTTGGATCGAGTCAGCTTGGAGACAAGAAGACCTCGGTTTGTTTAGTTTAAAATTGTTTAAATCTTTTGTAAAGATATATAGTGTTGATATGCTCAAGTTCACTTACACACACAAGTTTAAAATTTGGTTTTCAGTTTAACCAGTTTTAGATTTCATATCAAAAAACATAGATTTATATCTTATATGTATATTGGATTCTATCCATATACAACATACTTCAAAGTTATTTCAATATCATGTTTTTGTATCCAGATGAGTTTTGGAGAAAATGGTTTTCCATTTCAAAGTTTGGTTCTTGAAAAATACCGATTTTCGTTTAAGGCCAAATTTCAATATCACAAAAATGGTTCAAATTGTTTGAAATATGTGTTGAATTTTAGTCACACATATTTGTATTTCAAAGATCTTATAAGAATTTATTTTTGTGAAATTTATGTGATTTTATGGAATTTTATGGAAGTTAAAAAGACAAGTTTTCAATACCCTACAGCGACTTAAACATTACGAACCAAACACCATAAAACAGTGTAAAACACAATACAGTTAAAAAGAATAGTTAATTTTGTGGTCAACTTTTTCACTTACGACTTATACATTACGACAACCAAACAATATAAAATACAATACACTTTCCCACTAACAACTTTATATTACCAATCAAACACCGTAAAACTTACATGTATGTAACTCATTTACAACTGTAAAAGAATTTACCAATTACGAATTATGGCCAACTACGACAATTAAACAGATCCAATACTGAAAACTATCTCTCCGAGCTCCTTTTCACGTCGAGATCTTTCCCATCCCGAAGGTCCCTATTCAAAACCTGAATCTCTAATAACAGATCATTCATGATCTTCACCGATACTTATGCAATGCCATCCTCAAATATGTTCATAGCGTATAAAATCCTTATCGGTGTAGGCAGTTATGGACGGTGACAGATTCCCTGGCATGCAATCCCACCAGCCATCTCCAATGCTCATAGCCACAGATTCAACACTTGAAGATCATTCAATTCCAGCAGCTCGCCAATTCCGTCTCGACGCCGGCATCCTTTTTAGGTACATATGTTCCTTCTTCTCCCAAGAGAAGGAGATCACTTCCTTAGTCCTCAGAGCACAAAAACATCATTACACTAGCAGCTCCATGTGCTAGTCTATCCATTATACTGGAAGTTTCTTTATTCCAGTCCACCATCACACTAGCAGTTTCATGTGCTAGTCCATCCACTACACTGGAAGTTTCTCACACTAGCAGTTCACTGTACTAGTTCATCAACTACACTAGAAGTTTCTCTCGTCCGTGGCCATCACACTTGCAGTTTCATGTGCTAGTCATTCTGCCACCACATTGACAGTTTCCCTCTGCCGATCCTTCCCACTGTTCCTCCTACTGATTCTCATGCAAGGCCAACACCACACCGGTTCTCCTAACCTGAAAGGTGTTTTTTTCCGCATGTGTTCTAATAGGCATCACCCGGGAAGCACCTCAAATCGCTTGTGGTGGATCCAATCCACGGTAAGCTCATTTTTTCTACCACAAACTAGTGTTTTCATTAAGAGCTGAGTCTACACTCAAGATCTCATTCCCATCCAACCCAAAACCTTTCACAAAAAGCCTCTCCCTAGTGCCGATGCCCTCGAGAAAACAGACCATCAACTATAACGACGTCCCGTCAAAAGGCAAAACTAACAACATCATCGTAGGCATAGTCCCCGGCCTGCCATCAATCAACAAGATTCTTCCGAGGACACTATCTCCTCCTCACCTCAGGGGGCAACCGCCAGTATTCAAAAGACAGATCCTTTAGATGCTTGTTGAGATGAAGCAACAATAGATCCAATCAGATCACGGCTGAGAGGAAGCTGCTCTCCATCGCGAGAATGTCGCCCACAAGGAGGAGACATTGACGTGTCATAACAATCAACTCCTGGCTCAGATCATCACCCTCCAGGGAGACTAAGAGCAGACACAGCTGGAAAGTGAGCCCAAAATTAGAGAGGCCCAGATCGATCGGCCCTCACAAATTCGAGGTGGCCCAGATCAACTCCCACTCCATCAAGATTACTCTGACAACGAGACTGATTTGCTTCGTTCCCAAGCAGAAACTTATAACTGCCAGGCTCAGAGGAACATTGAAGAATTCTCTGACATCTGAGCCCTCGATGAGTGATCCAAAGATGAATCGAGAAGGCCAAACTGCATGTGCCGAATTGACGAGAAAGGAGAAAAAGCAAGTGAGATGGACTGATTTCGCACAAAATTGAAGATCGAAGGGTGTTTTTGAATATGTTGTGATATTTTGGCCATTACTTCTGCCAAATTCCAAACGAAGTCATTCAAAGTGCTTACCGAAAGAGAATTCAAAATTTACAACTTTTATGTTCAGTGATCTTGTTGATTCATCTACTTGACTCACCGTATCGACTATTTACAGAATATGATCAAGTTGAGAATAAATTATTTTGCAATAAATATTGATTGAGGGTCTTCTTTGTAAAAATTCCATATAATGGATTAATGCAACAACTGGGAGTTGGGTTTTGATTTCGGCAGATATGGGATTTTGATCTCGCAAATCAGTTGGAATTCTGATTTTTTTTTTTTATGGGATTTGCTTCACAGGCTGCTGAGTTAGCCGTTGCGATCAAATATATCCGGATTTTGGCAGATTGGGATTTGAAACATTTAGAATTCGGATTTTGTTTGTTAGAGAACATGAGATGTGGTGAGATCAGAGCAATTCGAGCAGCTAAATCCAAGGTTGGGGTCTGAGACTAAATTGGAAGCCAATGGAAGACTCAGAGGGACCATAGGAAGGGGAGATATTTTCTTATATTTATTTTTTCTTGGTTTTTTAGAGAAAGAACTGTGGGTTGTCTCCTGTAACTCGAAACTGAAAGCTTAATGAAAAAAGAAGTTCCCCTTCTAATTTTAAATTCTTTTTACTGTTTATTTTCATGTTTCTGTCCTTTTCTTTAATCATTTTTTGATGCAGGGAAGAAGGCTCGGGAAGCTGATCTTTTTACGATCAACATGACGAGGACTAAGGCTTTGACCCCGGGTTTCCATTTTTTCTCTCTCCCTCTCTTTAATTTTCTTTTCTTATTTTTTCAAGTAAAGCATCCCATAAGCTGGTAATTTTTATTTCTTAGTTTATCTACTCCTTTTTTAATTTTAAATTCTTCTCAAATTTTTAAAATAAATTTCAAATCCAAAATCATTTCAACGGGATTACAAATCAATTTTGGATTTTAAAAACTGTGATTTTCTATAAATCTCTATGGATTTGACCCTTTTCTTGCCACTATGTTGTTTTTTTGATTTTTATAATTTGTGTGAAGGTGCAAACAACGATTGGAAATTTTCACAATATTGGAGCTGCAACACTTTTTTGGTGCCGTTGCTGGGGATTTGTAAAAAAAATATTTTTAAAAATCAACATTTAAATTTTTTTTCTTGTTGTAAAAAAATTATAAAATTAAAAAAATTAAAAATAGTAATTTTTTTCTTTTATCATCTCTGAGATCTAATTTTTAAACTTGTTTTGCAGGGATATTCTATGGAACAATTGGAAATTTGCACAGACAAGAGGGGCGCTTGCTTAATAATTCACTGCTTTAAAAAAATATTGCTTACTTCAGAGTCGTGGAGAATGTTTATATCTTTCTAACTCCACCAATGAATTTCCTGTCAGTGGGGTTTTGAAAGTGCTTTTGATTGACATGGTCATGCATTAGTGCATTTTGCGTTAATAAAATCTTAAGAGCTCTCCCCAATCACATAAGATCGGGATTTTATTACCCATTTCTTGACTCAAAAATCACAATCTCATATAGATTTCTCCTGAGCTTCAATTAATTTAAAATCAATTAGAACTTAAAATTACACCTAGAGGGGGAGGGGGGTGAATAGGTGTATTTCTAATCAATTAAAAAATTAATATAATATAAAATGAGATGATGCAACCGATCACTCAAAATAATACTTGAAGCCAAATTCCTCATGAAGGGCTCTGAAATTCTCCTCGTGATTCCTCTAGATAAGAGTTGAGGTGCTTAATTGCTATCTTGTTGTGATGAGCATAGATCGACAATAATGAATGAATAAAAAGCAAATAAGTAGAGACAAGAAAGCAATCGCAAATAAGAAGATTTGTTTCGAGATTCGAGCCACTGCTCTACGTCCCCGCCTTCACCACCGTGAAGGATTTCCCAATCCACTATAGGATCTTCCACCAAGGGACCTTACACCAAGGAATTACAACCACTCGGAGTACACAACTCCCCAATACACTCCTCTAGTCTAGAAGTAGCGTAATGATAATGGAAGAATCTCTGGGTGATCAAAAGACTACAAACTCTCTCTTGAAAAACACTCTTACAAAAGCCTCTAGAATAAAATATAAATTTGAAGCTCAAGAATTTGTAAGTGAGAGTAAAATCAGAAGAGAGATTTTTGAGAACCAAAAACTTAAAGAAGATTTCTGAAAATAAAAATACAAAACTGAAAATTGAAAGCTCTTTCTCTTAAAACCCAAAAGTTGATTTTTCAAATAGAATTGTTGTTGTTGTTATGATGAACTCAACCCTAATGACCCCTTTATATAGGTTTAGGAAGAGTAAACATAGTATAGTTTTACTAGGTTTAAAAGAAATAAATTGATATTAAAATTCAAGAAAACACGTTTTAAAAACATGTTAAAAATCAGCCTCCAGAAAATTAGCCGTTACTGCCAATCTGGCAGACTATTGGTCAATTTTGAGCACAATTTGCAGGCTGACAATGTCCGAATTCAGAAATAAGTATATAGGAATAATTTGTAACTCTATAAGTCTTCTTTCTACTACAACTTGAATCAACTCAATATCATTTCGTATTAGAAAGTTATCAATAAAATACAGAAAGGTATCAAATCAGAAATTGTAAACTGTTTTCACAACAATAACAGACTTCAACCCAATATTTGACATCTTTAACATTTGAATCAGAAAATAATTATTGAATAAGAAATGTAGCCCTGAAAGATATCTTTGAAATTCAATTTAAATCATGCTAATTAAATATAATAATAAAAAGTTATGATAAGAAATCTAAAAGGGTGTCGAGCAGATCAGCAGAACTAAAACTGGTTAAAATCCGAAATCATATTTTTGAAAAACGTGCATTTTTATGTGTGTATATTTTTGAGCTTCAAAAATATATTCTGCCCTTTAACAAACTGAACTAAATACAAACCGAAGTCTTCTTGTCGATCCTCATCTTCAAGACGACCCGATCCAAACACGATCCAACGAGCTTGACTCCATATGAGTGCTAGATGCGATCTTGACGCGCGAGCTCTTGAATCTACATGAGTTAGCTTCCAAAACTCCTTTGTTGAAGCTAAATACCTACTAATTATTTGATCAATAACTGAAACTGTATAAACACAAGATTATTAGTAAACTAACCTTCATAAGTTAGTCATCATCAAAACTAAGGTGAAAGGCCTCTGGGCCAACAATCTCCCCCTTTTTGATGATGACAAAACTTATGAGATTATATATATGCATCTATTAAGGATAGGCTTCCTGGAAGCTCCCCTTAACATATGCATACTCAACAAACATATAAGGATATGCAATGAGGCTCAAGATACCAATAAAATAACATATATGCATAACACATAGTGAAATATGCATATATAAACCTCAATTCTTCTCCTCCTTTTTGTCATTCATCAACAAGGGGTGAAGCCAAATAAACAATAAACGTAAACAAAAATTTTGATACCAATAAACACAGTCAGTTGAAAGAACCAATTGAAAATAATAAACATAATCAAGGGAAACAACCAATTGAAAGAAACAATCGTTTTTTTTTTTGAATTGATACCAATAAAAGAACATGATATCAATTGAAAATAAACACCAAATTTTTAGGTAAACACTATATTCATTTAGCAATAAGGATAAAAAATTGAAAATAATACCAATTTTATACTTATTGATACTAATATTAAAAATGTAAGCATATGCGAAGGCAAAATATTTTTCATCATAAAGATTGGAAGTAAGATACCAATTGAAAAGTAAAACCAATTGAAAGATAAAATAAGAATTTTTCTCCCCCTTTATGAAATACCAATAAAAATCATGCATAAGCTTGTATAATGTACTAATTGAAAAATAATTGACATTAAGGACTAAATCAAGCTTAGTAAGAGAAATCATGAGTATACAAAATGAATTTTTCATATTAAAAATCATGTATATCTCATGCTTAAGAAATTTTTGACAACAATTGAAATATATTGTAAATTTTTGATACCAATTGAAAGGTAAAATATGAAGTATATTTAAAAAAAATTACCAATTAAAATACCAATTAAAAACAACACATAAGCTTGTATATGAAACTAATTAACATTCGAAATTAAATAAAGCTTTAGCATAAACATAATCTGTGCTTTAAGATGTAAAGATATTGCAAGCACAACCAAATCATATATATGTATGAGAATGAATATACCAATTGAAATTGATACTATTGAAGTTTGAAGTATACATATATATGAAACACATATATAAGAAACAAATATAAGAAACAAATATGAGTATACAAAAATAAAATTCCTTAAAGATCAAGTGTATAGCTCATACTTATCACCCTTTCATGCACATGATAAAAGATAGTCAATAAGGATATACAAGGTATGGTTGCCCATCCAATCACCCTTTGAAGGTAGGGGTTTTCAAAAATCATGATTTGAAAATATTTTAGTATAATTTGAAAACTCTACCAATTGAAGAATAAAGACTAGTTTAAAGATAATTTTAAAAAAACTAGTATAAATCCTTCAAACAGAAAATAAGTCATATATCCCATGAAAACATGAAATCACACGATTATCGACACTCAAATAGCAATAAAGCACATATATGCTCATGTAATAAAAAATCATGAGTAAACATCAAACATAGAGTGTAAGAATCATGTAATCAATAAAATCATGGAAATAAGACTTTGAAGCTCATTGAAATTTCTTTATAAACATGAAAAAATTTAATTTTCATCAAAATAATACAAACTTCAAGGTATATGTATGTTTTATCTAAATTAGAAGTATACATACATATCCAAACACAGGTGAGTCCATATTATAATTTTACATAAAAAGCAAGTGACTCTAGGAGAAACATGTATATCTAATAGTTTTAGACAAAAATTACATATACATGAAGATAAATATATTTTTATGAAAAATGTGTACAAAAAGGGAATACAAATTAAAATGTAAGAATCATCAAAACGAGCCTATACAAGTACATCTAATAGGTATAAATGAGTAACATAGCACAAACATATAATAATCAAATGTGGCTCACTAGTCTTGTATGCGTCGGGAAAGAAGAATTCGATTGTAAAATTCTTTTGATTGGATAGAAGATTACAACAGATCGGTCTTCCGATTACAAGAGAGGGAGGATGTTGAGTCTTGAATCCTCCCTTTGTTTAAGGCTGAGTTATTCAAGTGGCGATGGAGAGTGAATCTTGTTCTCCGTTGACCGGGTGACCGTCGAGACCTTCCAGGGATCTCCTCTTCGGATGGTAAATGGAGTAACTCAGCTCTGTCTACCAAACTCTCAAAGAGAAGGTAGGCAAAAGCAACTTGGACACAGCAAGTTCTCTGAAGGGTTTAACTCTCTCTCTTTTCTCTCAGAGCTCTTTTCTTCCAGAAGTCCTCTGACCGAAAATTTGACTGTCAATCCCCTCTCTTCAATTCGTCCGAAAATCCGACCCCTTCTTCATAGCGACAGGGCTATTTATAGGGGTCTCAGGGGCGTACGTGCCTCCTAAAAACACTCCATAATGGGGGCTAACCTTCCCCGTTATGTGGGCCGTGATTGGCCCCGAAACCGGGACGGTTACAACTGAGACGCGGGTGTCAGCCCACGCGCCTTGGAGCTGTTGAGACGCGGGTTTTGACCTACGCGCCTTGGTGTGGCGGAGACGCGGCTGTTGAGCCTCGCGCCTTGATGCTGCTGAGACGCGGGTTTTGACCCTCGCGCCTTAGTGCGGCTGAGACGCGGGTTTCGACCCTCGCGCCTTGGTGCTGCTGAGACGCGGCTGTTGAGCCTCGCGCCTTGGTGCGGCTGAGACGCGGGTGTCGACCCTCGCGCCTAGAACTTGGAATTCTGCTTTTTAATGGCTTGTCTTTTAGTGATTTTTAGACAGCCTACAGAACCCCCTCCAAAGTTTTCGACATTCCTCAGTTAAGTGGGACGGATTTCGAAATACTTTGGACTCTAGCTGAGCTCACCCTTGTGACTGGACTGTCAATGCTCCGGGTTTGATCTTGTCTGGAGTATGGTCTTCGTGAGTGTACTGTGGAACTCTTTGAAGCCACCAAAGTTGATCGTGTTGAGTGTTTAGATGCACAGTCTAAACCTCCCCGATTGCTTTAAGTCTGTCGTGGGTGCACTTTAAAGCCAGGAGTGGACGGTCGTCTGCTTGTGCCAGTGTACTGTTGAACTGTTCTGCAGAAGCGAGGACTGAACGCCGGCTTTAAAGTTGTGACTTTCATAGGGCTGCATCTTTTGGAATGAAAACGCGACTGTTGTTCAGACGCGATTCTTGGGCTGATTAGAAGGATGCGAACTTTTGGAGAGACGCATCTTTTTGGAGTAAAGACGCGACTTGTTGGACGCAACAATGGCCTAGCTGAAGGGATGCGTCCATTGAAGGGGCGCGGCTGTTGGGTGCGAATCCGTGCCATGCCATGAGTGCACTGCCACGTGTCCTGTGGAGCCGACGGGACACCTTCTTTTTGGCGTGCGAACTTCATGCTGCATTAAATGCACTGTCCACGCGTCAGGCAGTGATTCGGCATCGAGCCAAGCACCGCGTATCTTTGCAAATCACCGTGCCTATAAAGGGCGACAGTCATTGAGAGAGTCATTATCAATCTCTCTTTCGTCTTCGCTTGCATCTGTTAGGGTTTTGAGAAAGAAGTTCTCTTTGTTCACTTCTCTTCCGTCTAGCATTAGATTCTTGCTTCGCAATGGAACCCAAAGCCAAGCGAACTGCTTCATCGTCGAAGGCGGTCGTCACTGAGGCCCAAAGGGGCGGTTCCTCCATGCAGGAAGCCCCTATCTCAGGTATAATGCCATCAGGCTTGATCTTCGCCATTAGAGGGGTTTATGGAGTTCCTATAACCCTAAAAATCCTTTCTTTGAAGGAGAACCGCCAACATGGATTCGAAACCGCGTTTGGTTCTCAGACGCGGTCTTTGAGTTAACAAACAAGGCGCGGGTTTGATGACCCTATCGCTTTTATCCACTTGAGGATGTACTTGTTTGTTGAACATAGGGCGCCAGTAAGACTTGCGTTCCGGAGTCATCACTTAGAATGTTTCTAATTGTGAAAGATCCGAACGCAGACTTGATTCTTGCGTTCTGTGACATCAGATGCTGGTTTTTATGAATCTTGCACCGAGTCCAAGTACTTAGATATTTTTCATAAGTCTTGGATTTTGAAAACGCAGACTCCCTGCTGGCCTCATGGTCCTCAGGTCTGGACGCGGATCCTCAGGTCTGGACGCGGATTTTGATAATTTCTGCGTCCAGTATCTCTTCTGCGTCTGAATTATAGACACTTAATCATTCTCGTTTAGACTTCTGATCAAGTGTCATTTTCTTATGCAGTGCGACACTCTTCCAGCCCACTCTCCAAGAGGCGCCACTTCGGGCACATAGGTGGTGCTGACCATGATTTAACCTTTGTGCTGCAAAGGACTGCTCCTGTGACTGCCGACAAGTCAAAGGAGCGCAGGGAGAAGCTCGCCAATGTTGACGCGGCAACCTTTCGGGAGTTTATGACTGACGCGGCATTCACAACGGATGCTCGCGCTCCGATGGAGAAGCCTGCTTTCTTCTTTGGAGACCATATTAGTGAGGGCGGCTATTCTTTGCATGACGGAGATTATAAATGGCTCCGTCAGATAGGGGATAGAAGGTTCTTTCTTCCGAACATGGAGAGGATGTACCCACTATCTTATCTCCAGCACATGTCCGTCCCTCGAAAAATGACATGGGAGCTTTCCCGACCCGTCCCTGAGGTTACTCTCGGCAACTTAGGCTCCAAGAAGGTATATCATGCTGGTCATGATAAGGAGGCTTTCGGCCTGTTTCCCGGGTTGTTGAGGACCGATCACCCAGTAGGAGAAACTCCTAAACTCAGCACCACCTTCCTCAACGCATTCATGAAAGTGGGGGGTGATTTTCCGGTCGACTTCCGTTCGCCCGGGTGGATCCATTCCACTGAGAAGTATTGGTGGGGCAAGATGGTGAGCTTCGTCCTTGCCGATCTTGGAGGCCTGTTGGAGCATGTGGAATTGTACCAGGCGGTCAGGGCCGTGCAGTACGGTATTCCACCAAGTTCTCAAAACTTCT
Organism: Agave tequilana; assembly: GCA_038442645.1. Taxonomy (NCBI): domain Eukaryota; kingdom Viridiplantae; phylum Streptophyta; class Magnoliopsida; order Asparagales; family Asparagaceae; genus Agave; species Agave tequilana. Next base: position 25,677 of record JAVJIF010015597.1, read on the forward strand.
TTGGGGTCCTGGAGCGTTACAATCCTCTGACGGGGACATTCTTCACTCCGGTCAGAGAGATGGGTCTTGCCCTGCACGAGTTGTACGAAGTCTCGGGGCTAGTAATGGGGGACTCTCCCTATGAGGTATACGTCCCGACCACTGAGGAGCTTCACCTTTTGAAGAAAGCGTCTCCTCGAGTGTACGAGACTTATTAGGAGGTGTTATGTCACTTCCACATTTGCGGCCAGATAACCTCTTGGAGGGCGAGGGGAGTCAAGCAGCTGTCTTGGGCAAGCTACTTGTTTAATGGCGTCAATCAGAAAGACCATCCAGTGACCCGACTGGCTCCCAGCTCCGACGAGGAGATTGCCGATAGGATTCAGGCTTCTGTAGACTCCTACACCACGGAGTCGAACGAGGATACTTTCGAACCTGACACGGTTTTTGAAAGTTTTCATCATCAAGCCCGGACCCCTATCTCCAATCGAGCACTGTTGGCGGCCTTCTTAATGTTGTGGTTGAAGCGCTGTGTGGTGCCGACACTACCACATGAAGTGATTGTTGCCGACATAGTGTACCCGGCGGTGCTCCTGGCTTATGGTAGGCCCATAGCCCTGCTCCCGGCCATGGCGGCCGGTATTCAAACCGGGTTGCGAGCCTTAACTCAGAGTTTGTGCAGGGTAGAGAAGGTTGTCGACTCCCAGGGTGAGCCGATTGTTGACTCAGAGGGGAGGCTGACGGTAAAACGTCCCAACCCTCGGGTTGAACTTCCCTACACTTACCTAATGGCTTGGTACGTTATGCACTGTCCCTCCCTGATGACGCCGGTGTCTTGGAGTGAGGGGTTTACCCCTTTCGTACAGCGGTTGGAGGGTTCAAGCTGGTGTAATACTTATATGTATTTCATTCGGAGGTGCATTCTAACTGCTTCGAACTACCAGCTCAATCGCTGCTTTCCCGAGATTGCTGGTGCATCTTTCGGGGATAAACTTGCTGACTTCGTGGGCCCAGATGACTTCACGAGGCTGTCATCGGGAGTTTTCTGGTGGTTGGTCAATATTCGGCCCGGGTATGTGCTTTTCCGACAAGAGAATTCGTACACGATTGAGCCGTACATGCCGAATCGCTTCGCCCGACAGTTCGGCTATGATCAATTGTATGTCGGTAACCTTAATGCTCGACTCGCCTTCAGTGAGAACTTGTTTGAAGGTGCTCGGGCTTGGTATTATAGTGTGGCCGGAGGGACGGAAGCGATTTTTCGTCTGCCCCCAAGGAACCGAAAGGTTGTACAAGCCTTAGCTTCTGTACCTGGTACTTCCAGGCCAACCAAACGCCTGACTTTGCTCCGGAGTACTCGTGCATCGAGAGTATCAATGCATCTTACGAAGCAAAGTTGGGGTCCAACAAACGCTCACGAGGCGTTGAGGAGTATCGGAAGGCTCTGAAGGAGACCAGAAGGGTATCAAGGGAGGAGCCGCGAGCAGCAAAGGGTCGACAGGTGGCGCGTAAGCGTCCTTAAGGCTCTACTTCCACTGTTGAGCCTGCCCCAAAGAAGGTCTGGAGAGACTTGGCAGCCACAGTTTCTCCGTCCGAAGACATCCCTTCTGGTGTTGAGGAACAGAGGGAAGAAACGGAAGATGAGGATGACGCACCCTTAGTCCGCACCTGTGGGTTACGCAGCAGGGGCCCCAGGATTTTAGAGGAAGGGGAGTTCGCTGACAAACCCACCGCCGCTGACGAGGCTGACCAGCTTGAAGTCGACATAATGAGCGGAGGTGATGTTGAGATTCCAGGGGTCTCAACTCAGCCCGGGTCTTCCTCAGCTCATGAGAGGAGGGATGAGGCACAACAGCCTGGATCCCCTAGTGTATTAATCCCCAGTCCTCGGGTAGTTGACCCCAGCCCTAGCACTGGGGTATTTGGTGGCAAGGCCCCGGTTGCCGAGGCTTCTCGCGTTGCACTATCGTCTTCTTCGTCTGAAGAAGAAGGGTATGATTCAGGCGATGAGGTCGACTTCGGCGATGAACCCGCTCCTCCTGATCCGAGTAAATTCTCACACATCTCGGAGGAGGAAATATATGGGTGTGAGCCGGTGACGGCGTCACCACCAGCGGCAGTTATTCCTGCTGAAGCTGCTGAAGGTGCTCTTTTCGCCTAACTCATCCTTTTAACTAGGAAAAGGATTTTGATGTTTTCTTTTTCATTTGGCTTCATATTGCAGGGCTGGTCGTGGTTAGCGAGGCCGCTGCTTCTTCCCAGATCGAGGAGATGATACAGGAGCTGGCCCAGCAGGAGAGAGTTGAGGCTCCTATTACTGGGATGCCTCAAGAGAGGGCAATCATCGAAGTCAGGGAGACCTCCACCCTGCAGGGTTCGCCTAAGAACTCGCCATCTTTGGACCCTCAGCTAGGTAAGGAAATATTGATATTTTGAATGTTTTTCTTTTACCGTCGTAGCTGATATTCTTGTAATTTGCAGAGGGCGCTGAGGAAGCTCAGGTAGGAGACTGGGCGGTCAGTGGCTACCCGGGAGGCCGTACAGCTCAAACCTCGTCCAAGGACCCTGAAGAGGTCGAGCCTACTGTCATTTCATCGGTTGTGAAGGTTTCTACGGACGTTGTACCCCCAGAAGCGCCGGCGGCTACTCTTTCTCCTGCCGCACCTGTGGTCAGCCCGACTCTTGTTCCGGAAGAATCGGCTTACATCCCTCACCCCGTGATAGAAAGGGGATCGGGGAGAACTTTAGGTGGTGATACCATGGGGATTCTGACACGCCAGATGGTGCAGCAGTTCTTTGCCTCGATGCAATCATGTATTGATTTCATCCTATTTGGGGATAGCTCTTTTGAATTCGCCCGAATGTTTCTCGGGAACCTGGTCGAGAACATCAGTTTAGCCGGAGGCCCTTCACCAGCCAAGGCATGTCTGCTGCTGGTGGAGCAGTTGGGACATAACTTGAGAGAGCTTCGATCCCTGGAGAATGCTGGCTCATTTCATAAGGCCCAGAAAACTCTGAATAGGCTCCTTGCTGCTCAAAGCAAGAGCGAAGAGAGGTGGAAGAGAAGATAACCGAAAGGACCCGTCTTCTCGAAGGTTTCCAGGCTGATCATCAAAAGCTAGCGGTCGAGTCAAAGGAATCCGAGATGATCATGCAGGCTGCGAAGCAGGCTATCCTTGACTCTCGGGCTGCTATAGCCAAAGCTGAGGCTTTGATTGTTCTTAATGAACAGAAGCTTGCTACTTCTGAAAAGAGGCTAGCGGAGTTAGAGGCTGCCAAGGTGCAAGTTGAAGCAAATCTCTCTGTTTATTCCTCCGAGCTAGAATCCCTCCGAGTACAAGCGAAGAGATTTTTATCCGAGGAGGATCTGCGGGCCCAAGCTCTCATGGAGGCTGAGAAGGCGCGCCAACATGAGATACATCACCTTAGAGAACAAATCCGTTCTTTAGCGAACCAGGACTTTTAGCCTTCTTTTTTTTCTTCTTGTAAAGAAAAGGACACTCTATTTACCAAGAGTGTTTGTATCTACTTTTATCATTCTTGAATAATAAAAGTCGTTGAAATTTTTGTTCCATCTTCATTGCCCCGCTGTAGATGAATCCAACTTCTCAGTCACGGATTTTGGTTGTGTTCCCCTACTGACTGTGAACACTGAACTTAGGTAAAACTAAGTTCTTTTGATGAAACGCAGCGTCAATTCATAAAAAGAGACGCGGCTCTGAGGCACGCGATTCTGACCTGCCAGTGAAGACGCGGTTCAAGCGGACGCGAAGGACGCAGTTTTGAGTGTGATTCACTGGCCGCAATCCTTAACTTCATCCAGACGCAGAGTTCAGGATACATTAAGAATGTGGTCTTACGCCCCTTAAAATTGACGCAGTCAGGGACGCGACGCTGAGACTCGGTGCAAGACCCATCATCATTCATGTAGACGCAGCTCCAAGACACTTGTGAAGGTAATAGGCCTTCTCTGCTGAAGATGTAAGCTTCGGGACGCAGCTTTATGTGCTTCTCAACTGAGACCCCCAGAATGAGTCCCTTTTGTTGATGGCCGCAACCTTGAGTCGTCCGAGAGACGCGGAGCAACTTTGAGTCATCCAAGAGACGCGAAGGGTCTTCTATCTTGGAATGAAGGAGGACGCCACTTTTTGAAAAAGAGGCGCGAGCCTCTGGACGCGGCTCTCACATCTGCATTTGGTGCAACTTCCCAGGCGTTATGTGTAGCCTGACATAAATATCCTGTGAGATTTTCAAACGTCAAGTCTTCGTTGACGATTGAGACCCCCATCATCCGTTATTTCCCGAAGCAGTTGTCCACGCGTCGGTTCTTCATTGGGCTTAGGCGTTAATGCCTTTTAATGCCAAACCGGCGCTGGCGGTTGGAGACCAGCGTCTTCGATGTTTCCCGAAGCGGCGCTCCACGCGTCAGCCTTCCATTGGGCTTTGACAGTCGTGCGGTCATTAAGGCCGACGGTTCTAATTAATGAACCATTAATTATGGTTATTATGGGCTGCCTATAAATAGGGCTTACCTCCTTTCCTTTAGCAGTTCCATACTTGGACTATTCTCTTTTAACAGCGAGCGCTCTGAGAAACTCCATCTTCTCCCTTCAAGGACTTTACCAGGGGCTTGCCTCCATGGACGAAGATGACCCAGAGCTTTCATGCTTCTGTTTGGTCTTTTCAGAAGATTACCACTGTCAAGTGATTTCAATAACAGAAAGCGTCTCCTTGAGCACCTTTTACGTCCGTGCTTCAATGCAGAGAGTTCAACTCTTAATAGAGGCCTCTGCGAATACGCCATCCCAATTTGCCATGCTATTTTTAGTCCAACTAAGTCTGAATTTTGATATCTCTTAAAGAGATTCATCATCTGAATTTTCTCCTGAAGTCAGTTGGTGCCTTCCTCTTTTGGAAGTTGCGCCATTGACTTAAACTTCTCTAGACGCCAATACAGTGGGCTTTGGCCCCTGGCTGCCAGTTTTGCACACAGAGCATGCGCCTTGAGGGCGTTGACTTGGAAGAATTTTAACTTCGGGCTGAAGGTTTCAGGCTTGCATTTTGCAACTCCTGTTCATTCAACAGAGAGATGACAATTTTCGCGTCTGATTCTCTTCACGTGTCGTCCTTTAAGCGCGGATGCAAAATGAGACCGCGTCTAAATTCTGTGTATATCACAATTTTGACCGCGTCTGTTTCCGCCGCCGCAGATGTTCGCTGCGCGGGTCATTCACGCGTCTGAAGTCCTTAGCGATAGCTGCGTTTGTCACTTAGTGTCTTCTGTTGAAGTATACTAAGCTTCAGATTTTCTAATTTTGTTGCTCCTTGCAGGTAGGCTTGATCATCCTTTTTCATGTTCGCTGGGCCCTTGGGAGAATATATCGGCCAGCGAACTTGGTCGATGGTCGACCACAGGAGAAGAAGTCATGACTCCTGTCTTCAGGAGATGGGGACCGGACCCTCGCCAAGATCTCTTTGAATTCGACGCACCAGTCATGCTTCTTGGCATGGCATGGTCAGAGTGAGGATGGCGGCGGGGGTAGCGGTGGATATAGTGGTGGGTAGCATCCCCTGTGAGGTCTCAAAACCTCCTTTCTTACCCTAGAAGTGACATCGAGGAAACTCCATGCTCACTGGATGACCTTCTGGCGGAAGAGATGTTCATCAACGAAGGATCACACCCCCACTTCGGATGGTCAGGTGGAGTCGAAGACTCTGCTGCCTTTCGACCTCAAGAAACACCATTGTTCTCGATCAACCACGGACTTCTTTGATGTTTACATCATGCATCGTGGTGCAACCAGCTTCTGATCATTGCCACAACGTCTGATCCTACTTTGATGCCCTTCCAAACATCTTGTACCTGGAATTGTATGCAGCTTTGAGGAGTGAGTGCAACCTCTGAGAGAGAGGGACTTCTTTGGGTACTCCTTAATTGTAACACTCAATCTCATTGTATAAGAGAGCGTTTTGTATCACTTTCATATGCCTGGATATAAATAAAAGTGACACTTTTCTTTTTGTCTCTTCTATTGTCTTGAACTCTTTTGTCTCTTTTTAGTCAGACGCATAGAAGCAAAGAATCTTTGGCTTGTCAAAACTATGATGAAAATTTTAACAAGTCAAATTTTGTGGAGAAAAGATCCTATCTGAGGAACCCCACAATGCTGTCAGAGGTGTGATATTAACTTGACAGAGATAAGATAATTTTGGTGGGCCTGCCACTTTATAAAAAGAAAGTGACAGGTTGAATTGGTACCCCCAGGGAAGATGAACTTTTATCAGAGGTTTGGGATTAACTTGATTAAGATCAGCTGGGGAGTTAATGAAAACACTGTTAATGGTGTAATGTTAACCTAACAATGTTTTTAAGTGGACTTGTTATTCTGTTGACGAGAATAACAAGTGAGGCTAGATTCGCGGGGATTTAGGAAAGTTTTTACCGTTAGAGGTGTGATATTAACTTAACGGGCTGAAAGTTGTCTTGTCAGAAGTGTGATGTCAACTTGACAAGAATGTGAATCAGAAGTGTGATATTAACTTGACTCAGAAGCATTTCAGCTTTCATTTGGGAAAACTTAAAGTGTCACTGTCATAGGTGTAATGTTTAACTTGACAATGAGGGTAATGATAGAGGTGTAATTTTGAACTTGACATTAGTCATCTCGACTTTGACAAGGAAGTCTGAGGAAAAGTCATGGCCATAAGTGTATTGTTGAACTTGGCGATGACCTAGATGCTAGAGGTGTAGTGTTAAACTTAGCATCGTTCATTTCAGCTTCGATATGGAAGTCTGAAGGAAGGTGACTGTCAGAGGTGTGATGTTAACTTGACAGAAACTCGATGTACTGTTTAAAAGTATAGTGTTAACTTAACAGTAATTTGTCAGAGGTGTGGTATTAACTTGACAGAAATTGATTTGCGATATGAGCAATTTGAGGACCTGTCATTTCATTGATGAGAATTGACAAGTGGAGTTTAAAAATGTAAGAGGTATAGTGTTAACTTGACAAATTTGGATTTGCGATATGAGCAATTTGAGGACTTGTCATTCTATTGATGAGAATTGACAAGTGGAATTTGAAGTGCCAGAGGTATAGTGTTAACTTGGCAACGACTGTATTTTGTAGACCTACCATTCTGTGGATGAGAATTGGTAAGGGATTTTGGAGGGGAGAGTGGAGTCAAGTCCACTTAGGATTTTTAGCAAACCCTCAGCTATCAACGGATTTGAGGTGCCTTTACCAACTACCGTTTGAGTTGGGCTAGCCATGCTATTCCCCTCAACATGATGAGTTGTCGAAGACTTATGTTGGGCTTAGAAGCCAACATTTTCCTCTATCCTTAGTCGTTGGAGGCGTCGGATCAAAGGGGAAAATGTCCCTTAGGATTTTTAGCAAATCCTCAGCTGTCAACGGGTTTGATATGCCTTTACCAACTACCGTTTGAGTTGGGCTAGCCATGCTATTTCCCTCAGCATGATGAGTTGTCGAAGACTTATGTTGGGCTTAGAGGCCAACATTTTCCTCTATCCTTAGCCGTCGGAGGCGTCGGATGTTTTAATGAAGAAATTCTTCTTGTTTTGATCAGAGGTGTAATTTTGAACTTGATCTGAGGAAGAACACTATCTAAGGATAGTATTTCTTCAAGAATCTGCCATTGATCGGCATCATGAGTGTATCGCCATTTGAAGTTATGAGGCGATACGATCCATTTGAGTAGACTGACTCTACTACAAATGGTCCTTCCCATTTGGGCTGGAATTTTCCTTTTGTCTTGTGCGTCATCACCATGGGTCTTCTGACGGCTAAGACAAGGTCACCTTTCTTGAAAGTTCGCACTTTAAATTTCTTGTTGAAGGCTCTGGAAATTCGAGCTTGGTAAAGCTCAATTTTTTGTTGGGCCTGCAGACGTTTGTCATCTAAGGCTTCCAATTCTTGGAGTCGCTGTTGATGCTTCCTCTGTTGTCATCTCTGCTGTCAGGGCGACGCGTAGAGATGGAATTTGGATTTCGAGTGGAAGGACGGCTTCACACCCATGTACCAAAGAAAATGGCGTAGCTTTAGTTGGGGTTCGCACAGTTGTGCGATAAGCCCATAAGCATTCACCCAGCTTGTCGTCCCAGTCACGTTGACTTTTCGAGACGAATTTCTTGAGAAGCTTGCCAATGGTCTTGTTAAAAGCTTCTGCGAGGCCGTTAGCGGCGGGGTAGTATGCCGTTGAGGACACACTCTGGATTCTGAACTTGGCACAGAATCTCTGGAAAGCCTGGCTGATGAATTGGGGTCCATTGTCATGGACAATTCGCCGAGGTACCCCAAAACGGTAAATGACGTGATGTTTCACGAATTTGATCACATCAGATGACTTCACCTCCTTCAAAGGAACGGCCTCAGCCCATTTGGAGAAGTAATCGGTTATTGTCAAAATAAACGATGTCCTTTTGACGATGGAGGGCTGATAGGGCCCACCACATCCATCCCCCACATTTCAAATGGCCAAGTAAAAGCCGTGGAGTAAAGGTAGCCTGGTGCTTGATAGATGAAATCGCCGTGTACTTGGCAGACGTGACATCTTTTGGCATAGGTGATGGCGTCAGCGATCATCTTAGGCCAATAATATCCCAACCTTTGGAGTCGGTATGCAAGTTTTGGGCCAGGTTGATGGGCTCCACACATGCCGTCATGGGCTTCTTTCAATACCTCCTGTGCCTCCTTTTGTGAAAGGTAGCGAAGCAAGATCCCGTCATGCGATCGACGATACAGTGTTCGTGTGATCGCATTATAGTAGAATTTGGGGGCTTTCCTTCGAATGGCAGCCGCTTCCTTGGTATCCTCAGGCAAGACGCCATATAGGACATAATCAATGTAGGAGAATCGCCAGTCTCTAGGCTCTAGACCGGTTGACAATTCCAGTGCTTCTTTGCTTTGAGAATCTCCCTTTGACTCCTGATAGTCCTTGAGAGCAATTCTCGGGCAATACAGGTCGTGGCTGTAGACGAATATCTTCTCCATTGCTCCAGCTGGAAGAGCTAAGGAGGCCGCGAGGGATGCCAGTGCATCTGCATGCGCATTTTGCCTGCGCGGTACATGGTCGATGTAGAAGTTTGTGAACTTCCCAGCTATGTGGATAGTTGCGTTGTAGTAGGGTACTAGGTCTTCATGTCTGACTTCGTACTCCCCGCGAACCTGGCTAACGATGAGTTTAGAGTCACCATATGCCTCGAGATTTTTAACGCCAATCTCATCGGCGAACTTCATCCCAATCAAAAGAGCGTTGTACTCCTCTACATTGTTGGAGCAAGGTTCGGTAAGCGAAATGGCTCGGGGAATCACATAATTCTGTGGGGAGACGAGTACTACTCCTACCCCTGCTACTAGGTGTCCTTTTGGGCTTGTTCTGGATGCACCGTCAAAGAAGAGTTGCCACACTTGACTTTCGAACAATGTCTGAGTCAAACAAACTTCGGCCACTTCATCTGGGAGATCCTCGTAGAGTTTGGTTGCCCTCGGATCTTGGTGCTCAGCTAGGAAATCTGCCACCGCTTGTCCCTTAATAGCCTTTTGTGGTAAAAAGTGTATCTCATATTGGGATAGCAATATGGCCCATTTTGCCAGCCGGCCGTTCAATGATGAAGGCTTAGTCATAAGTAATCTCAGGGGGTTGACTTTTGATATGACGTTTATAGTTTGGCCTACCAGATAGTGTCGCATTTTCTAAATGGCGAACACTAATGCCAAACATTCCTTCTCGATCGGATTGTACCGATGTTCGGCTCCGATCATTGTCCTACTCAGATAGTAGATCGCTTTTTCTCGTCCTTGATCATCATTCTGAGCTAGTAGAGCTCCCAAAGAATGATCCATTGCTCGGACGTATACCAGGAAAGGTTTTTTGGATATCGGAGCTGCAAGGACTGGTGGTTGGGTGAGGTAGTGCTTGATTTCCTCAAATGCTTGTTGGCAAGCGTCGTCCCAAATGAACGAAACACCCTTCTTCATTAGTTTAGCGAAGGGTTGGCATCTTCCGGAGAGGTTTGAGATGAACCTGCGGATGTACGCCAATCGTCCTTGCAATCCCCTGAGTTTCTTGAGATTTCTCGGAGGTTGCATCTCCTGGATAGCGCGAACCTTTTCCGGGTCTAAATGGATTCCTGTGGAAGTCACTACAAACCCTAGGAACTTGCCGCTGGCCACCCCCAAGAAAGATTTGGTAGGGTTCATCTTCAACTGATGGGCCCGCATGATGTCGAAGATAACTTTTAGATCAGTGATATGATCACCTTTAGCGCGGCTTTTTACCGCAATGTCATCAACATAGCATTCCACTGTTTTGCGCATTTGCTGCTGGAAAATGACGTTCATAGCCCTTTGATATGTTGCCCCCGCATTCTTCAGTCCGAAGGGCATGACGGTATAGCAGTAGACCCCCAGTGGTGTTCTGAAGGAGGTGTGCTTTTCGTCATCAGGATACATCTTGATTTGATTATATCCTGAGAATCCGTCCATGAAGGACATTCGTTCGAATCCACATGTATTGTCAATCATGACATCTGTGATTGGCAGCGGGAATTCGTCTTTGGGACAGGCCTCGTTCAGATCACGAAAATCGATGCAGATTCGGATCTTTCCGTTCTTCTTGGCAACGGGGACGATGTTGGCTACCCAATCGGGATGTTGCTCTTCCCTGATGAAGCCAGAATCTATGAGCTTTCTGACTTCTGACTGAATTGCCTCCATTATTTCTGGACGGAACCGTCGCTGTTGTTGTTTGATAGGCTTTATGTCCGGATTGATGTTGAGGCGGTGCATAGCCACTTGAGGATCAAGTCCAGGCATGTCTTCGTAATTCAAGGCGAAGACGTCTTTATACTCTTGAACAAGAGATATTAGATCCTTTTTCTCCGACGGTGACAGGCCGTCGCTTATGAAGATGGGCTTAGGGTTAGCCTCATCTCCTAGATTGATCTGAACAACCTTGTCTTCTGTGGGTGGCTCTCGCTGTTCAAAGCAGGTATCCCAGAGAGTATTTAAATGTTTGATCCAAGGATCTGTATCGGATTGGATCATTTCTTCATCTCCGTCTTCTAGGTGGCTTGTTGAAACCATGTTCACTGAAGGTTCCCCGAAGATGTTGCCGACACTGACATCTGACTCCCATGATGACGTGCCTGAAGAGTATTCGTGACCTGACGATTCTCGAGAATCAGAGGCTGATGGAGCCGGAGTTGATACATAGCCCAACCCCCTGCGAGTCTGATGATAATAATCAGGTGCTTTTCCTTTCGGCACAAAGGATCGAAGTAGTGTTCTCCTTCCTTTGCCGAAGTTTAACCCGAGTCTGCTGGTTAGGTCATACCCCATGTTTTTCATCATTCTGAGTGCCTTTGGCTCATAATGACCGAACTGAGGGGATTCCTGCTCGCTTTCTGATTCTTCATGATTCATTGGTTCGGATTCAATTCGTCCGAAAAGAATTGGTCTTTGGCCCTTCCTTCTCGCTGGAACCATGAATATTGATTGTTGCGCATCGCTGACAATTCGACATGTTTCAAAGGACGATTTCACTGGTACATGCAACGATGTCAAAGCATCCATTGCCGACCAGAGATCGTCATCCACGTCGGTACTAGTGTCTGACGGCACTGAATCAGAAGCAAACACAGAAAAATACGCTAAATCTAATTCTTCATTAATGTACCAACCGCCTACATCATCGGCAGAGGTATTATCAACATCGGGCTTATTAATGCCCGTTACAGGAGGATCTAGCTCCCACACACACTCATCTTCCTCCAGCTCGGTGTCGGCTTCATTGCCAGAGTCTGGTTCCTCTGGTTGCGGGACTTCATCTATTTCCACAGATTCCTGATATAGGAGGGAATCTGTGAAATAATTCTCCACTCCCTTGAATGGATGCCTCTCGCACCTTCCCACTCCCGTCAATGTATTTCATGACCTGGTGGAGGGTAGAGGGAACGATAGAATTACGATAAATCCAGGGTCTTCCCAGCAGTAGATTGTAGGAGGTGTCAGCATCTATGACGTAGCATGTCACCTCTGACCTTAGGTCTCCAATCTGGCATTTGAGCTTGACCTTCCCCATCGGACGGGTACTATTGGCATTGAACCCATAAATGGTCGTCTGGGTAGGGCTCAAACGGTGAGTAGGAATCCCGAGATGTTGCATGACCCTGCGAGGCATGATGCTCAACGCAGACCCGGGATCTACCTGGATGCGGTTCACCTCAGATGATCCAATATACCCTGCGAAGTAAAGGGGTCGATCATGCTTCCCTTTGACTTGCATGTCTTCTGTCGTGAAGGTAATGCAGGGAATATTTTGGGAGGCGTGGAGGCAATCCTCTACATCTTCCTCCTTCGGTAGCTGGGTCATGAAGACCTCAGCATTAGCCAGAGTTTCTTGTAGAGCTTCTCTGGTCGACTTTGATAATCTGAGAAGCTCATAAAGAGTAATCCGCGCTGGGATGTTGGCTAGTTGAGCCAGGACATCAAAGCGGTAAGGTGCTGTGGATCCTTCCGCTATGTCTTTTGAAAGAACTAACTCGGAAAAACCGAAGTTCTTTCTGTTTCTCCACGGGTTGCTTCGTGGAAGCTTTGGCTGGCTCTGTAGCGTGTCTTGGAGGAGTTACCGCCGTTTCGCCATACTTTTTCAAATATGGCTGCCCTGAACGGGTTTCTACCACCAGCTGACTGGGTTCTGCGGCCAGAACTATTGTCTCCTCTTCTGAGTCGGTTAGCGAGGGAATATCAATTTTCGCTTCTCGAGAAGAGGGACACACCACGTTGCAGGATGAAGCCTTTGCTTTGCCCTTGGACTTCCTGCTAGTTACAGTAGTCCATTGCTGGCCATCAATAAGGTCGGGATGAACCCACATGACTTCTCTCCGAGGTGTGGGAACAGGTACCAAGCCCTTTTCTTGCTGCTGGTGCGGGTCTGTGTTGACCATTCTTAGCTCTCCTTTTGGGATAGGGACTACTCCAGAGGGTGTTGGAGGTTGCCTTCCAAACTGGAGGATTGATGTCATATTAGCCGTCACCTTCTTCTGCTCTGGTCGGAGTTTCAATACCTCCGCGTCAATCAGGGCCTGAAGGATGTCCTTGAAGACATAACAACTCTTGGTAGGGTGTCCCAACATCCTGTGGTACATGCAGTAGCTGGGATTGTCAGTTTTACCGACTTCCTCGGGGCGCCTAGCTTCAGGAAGTTTTAGTCGATTGCTCTTGTTGAGTAATTTGAAGAGCGAGTCGACATGTTCATCCTTGAAGGAATACTGCTTGTTGGCCCGTGGTTGGCTTGAAGAGCCACTTCCCTTGACCGGTTGAGGTTTGACAGGGGACTTGGTCTCTGCTGCCAAGTTATCCTTCCTTTTGGCTTAGAGGGATGTGTCTGGCGCACTCCTCGTTGACCTTTCAGGCCTGGGTTTGTTTTCTTCCGCTCTGACGCGGGCGACAATCTCCTCAGCCTGTTCACCTTGTTGGACTAATTATTTCCAGGTGCGGCTTTCAGCAACTCCTATTTGAGCAAGGAGTGAGGTTTGGAGATTGTGGCGGCATGTTTCCACCAGGGTAACCTGGGTCATACCGCTCGGACATCGGAGTGCCACGTTCCGAAATCTTTCCACGAAAGACTTAACGGACTCTCCTTTTCGCTGCTTGGTGGCTAAAAGGGTAGGCATGTTGACCTCCGAGTCATCTTCAAAGAAGCGTGTTAAGAAAATCTTCTCCAAATCACCCCAGTTCTTGATGGAACCTTCGGGGAGCTTCATGAACCATTCAAAGGCCAGCCCTTTTAGGGTGCCAATGAATAAACGCGCCAGGATGGCATCGTTATCTACCACATTCCCAGTTTGGGACTTGAAATAGTAGATGTGTTGGTTCGGTGAACCTTTCCCATCAAATGCTTGGAGGGTTGGAGCCTTGAACTTGGGCGGGTACGGAACTAGGTCCCATTCGGCTGGATATGGGCGGACCACTCCTGCTTCTTGGAGACCTTTCCGATTGGTAAGGGCTTCAAGGCGCTGCTCCAACTGATTCATCCTTTTAGAATGAACCTTTCCCTGGTCTTGATCATTCTTTTCCTGCGACGAGGATTTAGACGAACTAGAGGTGGGTTGCTCTTTCTTCTCGGAGTGTTCGGAAGATGAGCTTTCTCCCACTTTTTGTTTGCCCTTAGACTTTCTAGGGGGAGATTTCCTCCTGTCTTCGAGCAACTGTGCGAGCATCTGCTTGAGAGAGTCGATGGATTCTTGCTGAGCACGAATCTTCTCGAGTTGTTCCTTCTGGACCTGGGCTTGCTGCTCCAGGCACTTAGCGGTCTCCTCAGGAGTGCTCGTCATGTATGTGAAGGCCTCTTTCTCTATAGAAGAGTTTGAGGCCTGCAACTCTGCAATGGCAGGGTGTGAGTCATTAATCTCAATGCCCCGGGCTAGGGCATTGTAATTAATTGGGGGAATAGCCCCAGTCCGGGTGCGAGTGTGTCGGTACACTCCTTCCGGTTCAGAGTCAGACTCGTCGGAGCTGAGTACAGGCTGTTTTCCCCTGCTCCTGCTCGCCATGTTAGCAGTGAGCCCTGGATACTCAGTGTCAGAGAAGATCCTCCGCCTGTAAGAGCGTCTTCTTTTGGCTGCTGGGGGAATCAGGGTCAGCTGTCTAACTAAGGACTGCTGGTTCACGCCTGAACCGCAACGGCACTCAGAGAGCATGGAGATGAGCCGTTGGCAGCAACATGATGAAGTGGTTTGATTGGCACTTCTTTTCTTTGTCAAGTAATCCCTTAGATCCATGGGAAGAGGATCGAAGAGATTAGCCTCGCAACTTCGAGGGCGGGAGGCATCCTTGCGCTGTACAGCTTGGACGCAGGATTCAGAAACGCGGTTCTCGCGTCGCAGCTTTAGGACGCGTGCCTGGCGTCTCTGTTGAGAAGAGACGCGGCTGTCGCGTTGCTGCTTGGTGCGTCAGGGCAGGGACGCTTGAGAGAGAGTGGGCTGCTGGGCCCTACGCCTAAGGGTGCGTGCCTCTTGTACTTGATGAGGCGCGCAAGTTTCGCCTTGGCGTCTGGTGAGTAGGGCTTCAGAGGACCTAATTTGGGGAGTCTCGCATTTGGGCCGCCAAACGCGGACTTCGCGTGCTGGACGTGGCGCAGCCAAGGCGCCGGATTGAACTTCGCGTCCTGCCTCAGTTAGACGATCAGAAGTTCCAACTTGCAGTTGGCGCGCACGCCTCCTCTGTCGACGCTCAGCGTTTCGGTTGCGTCGTGGAGGTGGAGAGAAACCAACGACGACTTGGTGCTGAGGGAGAAGGTGGACTGGCTGGACACCAGAGATTTTGATCACGCGGGTCTCTTGAGAGACGCTGATGCGTGTGTTCCGCATGGCGCGGTTGGTCGCAGCAGCAGTTGTGCCTGGGACCACGCGGGCCTCTTGAGAGACGTTGGCGCGTGTATCCTGCTTGGCACAGTTGACCGCGACACCCTTTGCAGTCGCTGCGCCTGAGGTCACGCGGGTCTCTTGAGAGACGTTGGCGCGTGTGTCACACTTGGCGCGGTTGGTCGCGACACCCTTCACAGCAGCCGCGCCTGAGAGAGTCTCAGAGCGGGTTTCGGGGCAAGTCCCCGTAGAGACCCTGCGGCAGACGTGGGTCCTTGGGCTCTTGGAGCCGGAAGAGAGAAACTCTTCATACTTTGCTTGGTCGAACTCGACGACGAGCGATTCGACCATCTTTCCCTTATGGAGGACGTCACCTTGCGCCACGATTTGTTCGTCAGTGACAAATGTAGTCCCCAGCGGAGTCGCCATCTCTTGTATGCGTCGGAAAAGGAGGATTCGATTGTAAAATTCTTTTGATTGGATAGAAGATTACAACAGATCGGTCTTCCGATTACAAGGGAGGGAGGATGTTGAGTCTTGAATCCTCCCTTTGTTTAAGGCTGGGTTCTTCAAGTGGCGATGGAGAGTGAATCTTGTTCTCCGTTGACCGGGTGACCGTCGAGACCTTCCAGGGATCTCCTCTTCGGATGGTAGATGGAGTAACTCAGCTCTGTCTACCAAAACTCTCAAAGAGAAGGTAGGTAAAGAGCAACTTGGACACAGCAAGTTCTCTGAAGGGTTTAACTCTCTCTCTTTTCTCTCAGAGCTCTTTTCTTCCAAAAGTCCTCTGACCGAAAATTCGACTGTCAATCCCCTCTCTTCAATTCGTCCGAAAATCCGACCCCTTCTTCATAGCGACGGGGCTATTTATAGGGGTTTCAGGGGCGTACGTGCCTCCTAAAAATACTCCATAATGGGGGCTAACCTTCCCCGTTATGTGGGCCGTGATTGGCCCCGAAACCGGGACGGTTACAACTGAGACGCGGGTGTCAGCCCACGCGCCTTGGAGCTGTTGAGACGCGGGTTTTGACCTACGCGCCTTGGTGTGGCTGAGACGCGGCTGTTGAGCCTCGCGCCTTGATGCTGCTGAGACGCGGGTTTCGACCCTCGCGCCTTGGTGCGGCTGAGACGCGGGTTTCGACCCTCGCGCCTTGGTGCTGCTGAGACGCGGCTGTTAAGCCTCGCGCCTTGGTGCGGCTGAGACGCGGGTGTCGACCCTCGTGCCTAGAACTTGAAATTCTGCTTTTTAATGGCTTGTCTTTTAGTGATTTTTAGACAGCCTACAACTAGTTGTACAAGTATAAACACAAGTTTTAATGAAAACTACATCAAAACAAGTAATCAAAAGTATGAAGTACAAAAACATCAACAAACATGATCATTAGGATAAATGCACGTGCTTTAGAGATGGGATATACACAAAAGCCAAACTATAGTGAGAACACAAAAATGGTAGTCCACATAAACATAGGTGTATCTCAAATACTACATATGTAAATTACAAGTCTAATAAACATTGCATTTAAACTAATGAGCATTAAAATATGACATGCTAAAAATCAATAATACGAAAGCATGTAAACATATAAGGAGTTAGAGATAGTTACCAAAACCAATAGGACTAATCTCTAGATCTCCAAATCATGGTGATCCTCCTACCAAACATCCTTGAAGGTGATGTATCCAATGTAGTGTCCATCAAGCTCATAAGCATTCACCATCAAGGCACTAATATCCTCACATCGAGTGAGAGCCCACACCTACATTAAATACAATAGGGGTGAATTTTGGTACCCATACCTTATTGGGTCCATGGGGGTTAGCACCTTTTCTAATCCAAACAAATTTATTTGCAAAATTTGAATTATGTATCCTATCATAACAAAACTTTGTAAGGTGGCCCTTACGTCCACAATGTGTACAAGTGTACACATGAGTATACATAGTGTCATGTGTGTGAATATGAGAAGCATGTGTATGCCGTGACTGGTGTGCATGAACATGTGGTGCATGTTTCTTGCGAAACATAGATTCTAATTTCTTGTGATCTATAGTACATTAGCTCAAAGTGAAGCCCAAACAATCAACACTCTTCTTTAATATAATTATATCATTTTCAACATTAGAAGAAATAGAGCATGGAATAAATACACTAGATGGTGAAGCTATAGTAGCATGACAAACATGTGAATCTAAATCATTTTTCACTGATTTATTTTCATTTGAAACCAAATTCAATTCTTTTGAAATTAAAGCAATTTTATTTTTCAAGGAATTGTTCTCTTTTAAAACAATATCGAGTTTGAAGATAAAACCTCATTTTTCTTCAAAACATCATCGCAATCAGTTTTATTCTTTAAAATTTTATTTCATTTAGGGCAAAGTTAAGTTGGGATTTCAAGGAGTCTCTTTCACTTGAAATCTCATCCCTCTCTTGTAAAATCAAGTCAAGTTTTGAACACAAATTCTTATTTTCTTGATTTAATTTATAACTCTTCTTTTTCAAAACTTTATAATTTGAAAGTAAGTTTTCATAAACTATAGATAGTTCTTCATTTAAAGCATCTGCATCCATATTATCATCACAAGAAGAACTAGCACTATCATCTAGTTGAGTGTCCGAGTTTACCTCAAGGGAGTCATTCCCTTGGACCATGTAGCAAGTTTATTCGAACTCATCTCCACTAGATTCTTTCTCCACATATTTTATTGTTTGAAGCTTAGGAGAGGTCAATGTGTTCCATATTGCAAAAGCGGAATCACAATGAGAAATCATAGATGAATATTCTTTACTAAGTGAATGCTTTAGTGCATCTAGGGCTTGTGCATTAGCCTCAATGTACTTGGCATTATCAAAATAGGTTTTCTTGGTAGTGGCAAGATAGACATGCAAACTTAGGGCTTTTAAATAAACACTCATTCTAATTTTTCATATATCGATGTTAGAAATATCATACATGGGAGGGGTCATGACATCCGTGAGTGTGTGTAAGCAAATATGTGTGCAAATGCAAACCTAGATTAGCAAGCCAAGATCTCACTCCTAGGTGGTTAAACCTAATATCAGAAGCGTAGACTCTGATACTAATTGAAATTACACCTAGAGGGGGGGTGAATAGGTGTATTGCTAATCAATTAAAAAGCAATATAAAATGAGATGATGCAAATGATCACTCAAAACAAGACTTGAAGTCGAATTCCCTTTGAAGGGCTCTGAACTTCTCCTCGTGATTCCGCTAGATAAGAGTTGAGGTGCTTAATTGCTATCTTGTTGTAATGAGTATAGATCGACAATAATAAATGAATAAAAAGCAAATAAATAGAGACAAGAAAGCAATCGTAAACAAGAAGATTTGTTTCGAGGTTCGAGCCACTGCTCTACGTCCCCGCCTTCACCACCGTGAAGGATTTTCCAATCCACTATAGGATCTTCCACCAAGGGACCTTACACCAAGGAATTACAACCACTCG
Source organism: Agave tequilana (assembly GCA_038442645.1). Taxonomy (NCBI): domain Eukaryota; kingdom Viridiplantae; phylum Streptophyta; class Magnoliopsida; order Asparagales; family Asparagaceae; genus Agave; species Agave tequilana. The sequence continues at coordinate 44,515 of JAVJIF010015597.1, forward strand.
GAGTACACAACTCCCCAATACACTCCTCTAATCCAAAGGTAGCGTAACGACAATGGAACAATCTCTGGGTGATCAAAAGACCACAAACTCTCTCTTGAAAAACTCTCTTACAAAAGCCAGTAGAATAAAATATAAATTTGAAGCTCAAGAATTTGTAAGTGAGAGTAAAATCAAAGGAGAGATTTTTGAGAACCAAAAACTTAAAGAAGAATTCTGAAAATAAGAACACAAAACTGAAATTTGAAAGCTTTTTCTCTTGAAACCCAAAACTTGATTTTCCAAATAGAATTGTTGTTGTTGTAGGAACTCAACCCTAATGACCCCTTTATATAGGTTTTAGGAAGAGTATACATAGTATAGTTTTACCAGGTTTAAAAATAATAAATTTACTCTTAAAATTCAACAAAACACGTTTTAAAAACATGTTAAAAATTAGCCTCCAGAAAATTAGCCGTTACTGCCAATCTGGCAGACTATTGGTCAACTTTGAGCACAGTTTACAGGCTGAAAACGTCAGAATTCAGAAATAAGTATATAGGAATAATTTGTAATTCTGTAAGTCTTATTTCTATTACGACTTGAATCAACTCAATAGCATTTCGTATTAGAAATTTATCAATAAAATTCAGAAAGATGTCAAATCAGAAACTGTAAACTGTTTTTAGAACAATAACAGACTTCAACCCAATATTTGACATCTCTAACATTTGAATCAAAATATAATTATTGAATAATAAATGTATCCCTGAAAGTTATCTTTGAAATGCAGTTTAAATCATACTAATTGAATATAAGAATAAAAAGTTATGATAAGAAATCTAAAAGGGTGTCGAGCAGATCAGCAGAACTAAAACTGGTTAAAATGCAAAACCATACTTTTAAAAAATGTGCATTTTTGTGTATGTATATTTTTGAGCTTTAAAAATATATTCTACCCTTTAAAAACTGAACTAAACACAAACTGAAGTCTTCTTGTCGATCCTCATCTTCAAGATGACCCAATCCAGGCACGATCCAACGAGCTTTACTCCATATGAGTGCTAGATGTGATCTTGACGCGCGAGCTCTTGAATCAACATGAGTTAGCTCCCAAAACTCTTTTGTTAAAGCTAAACACCTACTAATATCTTGATCAATATCTGAAACTGTGTAAACACAAGATTATAAGTAAACTAACCTTCATAAGTTAGTAATCATCAAAACTAAGGTGAAAGGCCTCTGGGCTAACAGAACTTACCACTAGGATTTCGAGCTCATTAATTGGATCTATTGTGGGAACATTCCGGTAATTACTTTCAAGCTTTCGAAGATGAACTTTTTTATTTTAGAAAGGGTGACTTCGCCATTGCGGTAGTGGATAGCCTAGAGGTACGACTGAATCGCTTATTGACGGTTCTAACCGGTCAGCTCACAATCCGTCCAACCCAGTTAAAAGTTGTCTAACTTGGGAGAATTTATTCTCTTAATTTTAGTGGTTAAAATTGATTACCTTAAAATTAAGCTCAAGATAAAGAAACAATTTGATTGGAAATGATTGGTTGAGTCATTTGTGTGTGCAATCTTTTCTAAAACTTAAGGTTATTTCGAAATCTTTTCTTCAAGATAGTACCCTGGTTCATGTTAAAGTGGGTCCGTGTTAACAGTCGTTCAGAATCCATCCTTGTTTCTGACCCTTTTGTTGATCTTTTCTCTATTTCTAATACAATGGCCAATGCAAATCAATCCCATCAGATGACCTTAAAGGATTACATGTATCTTACAAGCTCCACTCAACCTTCCTGTATCACTTTACTGCCCCTTACAGCAAATTTGAAATCAAATCCAGCATGATATAAATGCTTCTAGTTTTTTGAGGATTGACCAATGAAAACCTGTACCAGCATGTTAGGGAGTTTGAGGACATTTGTGGAACTATGAAATATAATCAAATGACTGAGGAATCCTTAAATCTTAGGTTGTTCCCATTATCCCTGAAAGAAAAAAAGTTAAGACTTGGTTACTTTTTCTCCAGCCTGAAATGATCACCACTTGGGTAGATCTAGCTGAAGTCTTTTATAGGAAATCTACTCAAAGTAGAGGACTGCTTCTGTACGTCAAACCCTTAACACATTTCATGAATTACAAGGGGAGACATTTTCATATACTTTGAGCGATTTAAGGACGTTTTGCTTGAGTGTCCTCACCATAGATTTGAAAAAATCTGTTTGATCCAAATCTATATGAAGTTTAGACTACTCAACTAAGACGATGATCGAGTCCCTTTGCAATGGAGTATTCACATGTAAAACCGTCAATGATGCATGGGTATTTTTGAAGAGGTAGCAAGGAATACGTTAGAAAGGGAACCTGTTAATATTGATACTAAGCAACCTACCACCACCACGACTACCACCAATAAGGGCGGTATGCATAAAATCAATTCCAATTTTGAGAATGATGTCAGAATGACGGTACTAGTGCGAATACTTGAAGCTTTAGAGACAAGCAAAGAAGCACAATCATCGGCTCCGGAACCGTCTAAACTTGTGGTGTCCCCCATTTTGTGTCCTCTATGACAGTCAAGACCACCTGGTAGAACAGTGTCCTGGGTTATCGGTCATCAAAGCTGAGCAAACAAATAAACTCAATGCATTTCGCATGCCCAGTCCAAATAATAAGCTATTCAGTGAAACATATAATTTAGAATGGCGAAGCTATCCAAACCTTTCTTGAAAATCATCTCAAGGACAAGGATACGGTGGACCACCACCTTTTCAAGGACCACCTTCTAATGATCAATTTCATCAGGGAACCAATTTGCTATCGCACGATCTGTCCCTCCCTATGTTCCTCCTAATTAAAGAAAACCTTCTTTATTTCAATAATTTATGCAGAGCCAGGCTCAGACTAACCAGAACCAAGCCCAAATAAATCATACTACTTCTCAGGTAATAGCTAAGATTAAGGTTCAGTTAGGTCAGATAACTGCATCTATAGGAGGGAGATAAAAAGGACAATTTTTAAGTCAGATTGTGCCAAATCCAAGAGGACAACCTGTTCCTCCAAATGCTCCAAAAAGTTAATTTGAAGTTGTCTCTAGTTCAACTAACAAAGAAGTTCAGGCAATTCACACTTTATGGTCTGGCAAGAGGGTGGACAACCAAGTCTAGGTTCATTTGACAATTACCTTAATTCTGAAAATCTCAACAAGGAGAAAAAGAAAGAGACCCCAGAGGAGTTAATAAAGAAAGATGATAAAGTTGTTGACACTTAAGAGAAACTTTTTGTGGCCAAAGCCCCGTTTCCTCAACATCTTCAGGCCAATAGGAAGAAAAATCATTGTGAGGAAAATTTAGAAGTCTCCAAAAATGTTCAAATCAACATCTCTTTTTTGGATGCAATTAGCCAGATCCGTTCTTATGCCAAGTTTCTAAAAGACCTCACCACTGTCAAGAGGAAAACATCTATTCCAATTGAAACTATATTCGCTGCAAAACCATCCTGTCTAATCCAATAAATCATTGCTCCAAAATTTAAATATCCTTGGAGCCCAATAATTTCAGTTAGGATAGGAGATAAGATAATGGATCAGTGTCTGTTAGATCTTGGAGCAAGTGTAAATCTTTTACCCCATTATGTGTACAAATAAATAGGTTTGAGGGAGTTACACCCACTAACCTTGCCTTGCTTTTAGAGAATAGGTCAGTTAAGATCCCCAAGAGAATTGTTAAAGATGTCATTTTGAAGGTCGATGAATTTTATTTCTCTACAGACTTTATTGTCTTAGATACTGAACAGTGATGAATCCAGTCACTTCATTGTGATTTTGGGTAGACAATTCCTTACCATTGCTGATGCTGTCATTAGATGTAGGAATAGAGTAATGACTTTGTCATTTGGAAATATGACAGTCGAGCTAAACGTTTTTCACGGAAGTTTCCAACCACCTGTAATGGATGACCATGAGCAAGTTACCATGATTGATATTTCTGTCAGTCACATGTTTGAGGAATCCTGTTATGATGATCCCTTAGAAAAATATTTGGTCAATTTTAGACAGATTTTGACATTGAAGAGTCCATAGATAAGTTTAATACATTATTAGGTGCTGTCTCTATCGTGGAGACTAATCAATGAAAAACCAAGGTAGAACCCTTATTCATGTCAACATATGTTCCTGTCCCATCAATCATTGAGCCTTCCAAGTTAGAGCTCAAACCTTTATCAGACACATTAAAGTATGTCTTTTTAGGTGATTCTGAAATTTTGCCTGTGATCATTTCTTCTCATTTAGACAAGGACCCAAAAAGGAAGTTTCTAGATGTTCTTAGTGAACATAAGGAGGCTATTGGTTAGGCCATAGTAGACATCAAATAAATTAGTCCCTCGGTGGTGATGCACCAGATTCATCTTGAAGAGAATGCCAAAACCTCGAGAGAATCACATAGGTGTTTAAATTTTATTTTAAAAGAGGTAGTGAGAGCGGAGGTCATGAAGTAGTTAAATGCATGTATCATTTACCCTATCTCTGATAGTGGGTCAGTCATATGCAAGTTGTGTCTAAAAAGTTCAGAGTCACAGTTGTTGTTAATGAGAACAATGAGTTGCTTCCAACTCGAGTTCAAACTGGTTGGCGAGTGTGCATAGATTATAGGAAACTCAACTCCATGACTAGAAAAGATCATCTTTCTCTTTATTCATTGACCAAATGTTAGAACGTCTCGCTAGTCAAGCTTACTATTCCTTTCTCGATGGTTATTCTAGATATAACCAAATTCTGATTGCTTATGAGGACCAGCAAAAAATGACTTTCACTGTCCATTTGGTAATTTGCCTATTATCGCATACCCTTTGGCTATGCAATTCACCTGCTACTTTCTAGAGGTGTATAATTGAGCATCTTTTCAGACATGGTTGAATAATTTTTGGAGGTATTTATAGATGATTTCTCTGTCTTTGGGTCTGATTTTGATGAGGGTTTGTATCATCTGACACTAGTATTGATAAGGTGCAAAGAGAAGAACTTCATTCTTAATTGGGAGAAATGTCACTTCATAGTGAAATCTGGATTGTCTTAGGTCATGTTATTTTTGAAAAAGGTGTAGAGTTTAATAAAGTTAAGGTTAATCTCTAATTTTCCACCTCCAAAAACTGTTCGAGAGATGCGATCTTTCTTAAATCATGCTGGGTTTTATCACCATTTCATAAAAAAATTTCTAAAATTTTCAAGCCACTGTGTGACCTTCTAACTAAGGATGTTCCCTTTGAATTTACTCCCTCTTGTCTGGCAGTTTTTGAAAGGCTCAAGACAGAGTTAACCGCGCACCCATCATCCCATTACCTGACTGAAATCTTCTATCAAAGGTGATATGTGACGCTTCTGGTTATGCGATGGTGTTGTATTGGGTCAGCGAGTTGCTAAACTTTCTCATATCATTTGTTATGTCAGCAAAACTCTTAATAATGCTCAACTGGACTACTCCACCACTGAAAAAGAGTTGTTGGCAGTCATTTTTTCGCTCTTGACAAATTTCGTCCCTACATGATAGGTTCTAAGGTCCTACTTTTTATCAATCACGCGGCTTTGAAGTATCTTCTCAGAAAAAAAGATGTTAAAGCCCGTTTAATCTAATGGATCTTACTCCTACAAGAATTTGATTTAGAAATTCAAAACAAAAAAGGTCTTAAGAATGTTGTCGTTGTTCACTTGTCAAGACTGGTGGTTGAGTCTTGGTCCGATTCTTTGCCTGTTCTTGTGACATTTCCCGTTGAGTAGTTAATGTTCATTTCCCATTAGACTGTTATATGATATTCTGACATTGTGAATTACCTTGTCATGGAACAAATACCTAATTTTTGGACTATGCAAGAATGATTTCGCTTCTTAACTAAGGTCAAATGGTTCTTCTAGGATGAACCATATTTGTTTAAGTACTATCCCGATTAGATCATTCGACATTGCATTCTTGATTCTGAGTATAGGAACATTCTTTTATTTGGCCATGACCATGCATGCGATGGTAATTTCAGTGGAAAGAAAACTGCTGCAAAAGTTTTGCAGTGTGGTATTTATGGCCCATTTTATTTCGTGATGCTCATGTCTACTGTTAATCTTGTGATTGTTGTCAACTGTTGAGAAAATTTGCACGACGTAATGAATGCCTTTAAATTAGATCTTAGTTTCAAATTTTTTGTTGTTTAGGCATCAACTTCGTGGATCCCTTCCCTGTGTCTCATGGATACCAGTTTATCCTTGTAACAGTTGATTACATATCTAAATGGATAGAGGCGGTAGCATGTAGATCTAATGACCACAAAGTTGTGGTAAATTTTCTGAAAGAGAATGTATTTTCTCATTTTGGCTTTTCTCATGCAATCATTAGCGATGGTGGAAAATATTTTTGCAATCGCACATTTGAAGATTTAATGAGAAAATATTGCATTAATCATAGGGTAGCCACCCCTCATCATCCGCAGACTAGTGGCCATGTAGAAATTTTTAACCAAGCAACTAAGACTATATTTAGAGAAAACTATGAACACCACTAGAAAAGATTGGTCCCTTCGGTTGACTGATGACTTGTGGGTATACCGAACTGCTTCAAGACTCCTATTGGAATGTCTCGATATAGTCTAGTTTATGGCAAAACTTGCCATTTTCCTGTCGAGTTAGAACATAAAGCATATTGGGCGATCAAGCGTCAAAAATTTGATCTCGACAAGGCGGGAGAGTCTAGAAAGTTTCAACTTGATGAGCTTGAAGAGATAAAGAATATGAAAGTACACCTAGAGCGGGATGAATAGATGTAGTGCTAATCTAATGACACATAATGCAAAATTAAAAATTTTTACACTAACAAAATTAATCACATGTAATATCCATAAAGTGAAGCTAAATTCACAGTGAAGGGCTCTAGAACTTCTCCTCGAGATTCCTCTAGATTAAAAGTTGAGGTGCTTCAATAGCTCTCCTGAATTGATACAAGTGTAAACATAATATCAAGCATGTATAGATGAACAATAATAGCACTCTGAGATATAAAGAGAGTAGAGTTGAGAGAGATAGCCAAACGCAAACAAAAGAATATGTTTCGAGGTTCGAGCACCAAGCTTCGGCCTTCACCTAAAAGGATTTCAACTCTCTCAACTAAGGATCCATAATGGATACAAGCCAATCCTCTACACAAAAGGAGGAACAAAGCCAAGGCACAAAGCTGATGCACAAAGCAATCACCTCTACAGAAGAGGGAAGGTAAAAAGCCAAAGCATAAAGCAAAAGAATGGTTACAATTCTTGGTGATCATAAAGATTACAAACAACACCTCTCATAATATAAGATCTTAGATGATAGATTTTGCAATGAATAACTCAAGCTTTTAAGAAAACAAAGATTTTTAAAGTGAAGTATGAAAGAAAACACTTGGAAAAAACTTCTTGAAAGTTATAGAAACTGGAAAATTAAAACTAAAATTTCCCAAACTTATTTTCTTTGATTTTCCAAAATTTTGAAACACAATAAAGATATGAATTTTGAGTACAAAAACTTCTAAAAAGCCTGTTGAAAAACTCTATTGAAAGCGAGAATATTAGCTCTTGAAAATCTTATTAAAAACTAATTCAAAAATCCCATATATATGGGCCAAGGAAAACTACAATTGGGGGTCAGAAACTGTCAAAAAATGGCCTATCGGTCGACTGCCTGATCGACTGACCAACGGTCAAATTTCTGACCGTTGGAGCCTGGCGGTCGACCGACCAGAGACCTAGTTTGTGCAATAGGTCAACGTTGAGCACAGTTTTGAGGCCTAAACCTTTCGAATTTAAAAAACAATATATAGGAATAAGTTATAGAGCTTTAAGTTATCTTTCAAATGAAACTTAAATTAAATCTATTTGATATAAGAGTAGAAAGTTATGATCAACATTTTGATAGGTGTCAAACAGAAAACTGTAAACTGTTTTCAAAACATTAACTAAGTTCAAACCAATATTCAATATCTTTAACCTTTGAATCCGAAAATAATTATTGAGTAAGAAATATAGCCACTAAAGTTATCTTTATAATGCAATTTGAAATATATTGATTGAATATCAAAATAAAAATTTATGGCTAAAATACTAAAAGGGTGTCGGGCAAATCAGCAGAACAGTCAGCTGATCGGTTGACCGAGAAAACCTGAGAGCTCTGTAGACATAGTTGGTCGATCAAGAAAACCCGAGAGCTCTGCAGATATAGTTGGTTGACCAGTCGGTTGACCGATCTCTACTGCGGTCAACTTTTCGAAAGGAGGAATTGAGTTGAGCAAGAGTTTAGAGTAAGCCGTTCATGTCCGTGTGGTGATAATAAAACTCTGAATATGTATGAAGATTTATTTTACTCCTTCGAATCTCCGTTCGTAGCAAAAACTATAACAGGTCGTACCCGCAGGGAGGACTAGCGACAGAAGCGTTCACGATTTTTATGTTGAAGTTTTTAGAAAGGAAAACGAAAGTTCTTCTTTATTTAAAAATGAAAAAACAAGACAAGACAGAAAGAGAGAGACGAATTTTGTAGAGTTTGTTAAGAAAAGGAAAACGAATGGAAACCGGAATGAAAAACGGTGATGTTAGAAAAAAGAAAGTTTGTAGAAAGGAGTTTTGAAATTCAATTAAGGCAAAGCCATGACTAACTGACATTTTACACTACTAACTTACTAGGCTCGTTGGGTGATTAATACCTCATGTAGATTTATTGGCAATAGTACATCTTGCTTTATCAAATCAATGTTGTTCCAAATTGAGGTTGTGTTCTCATCTAGGCTTGGCTAGGTGGCCTCCTTGGATCATTGGCTCCCAATAGATTCTCAATAATGGAACATGAGTATTCACACTTAGGTATGCTAAACAAGGATGTAAGATTCATTAGTCCATCAAAGTTATAACAAGCTAGCATGAAATAAGAAACTTTATACAATAGGAGTTAGCATACTAAAGTGATCCATCTTCATTTTCCATCAAGGCACTTATTCAAGAGACAAGACTCTAAATGAGGCACACATGAATCATATAGAGGTGATACAAAGCATTCACTAGAATCAAAACAATACTCATCACTATTGGAAGTAAAAGACTTGTTAATTACAAGACTTAGAAATAAAAACATCCAACAATTCATATGAGTTAGAAATCACCTAAGAGTTAGTAGTTAGTAGTGTTAAAAGTAGTTAGTCATGTTAGTGAGTTAGTTAGCCATAGAAAATAAGAACAAGCAAGAATACATCGTAGAAAGGAAATGCAAGAAAGTAAGAACTTGAAAGTAATGCAATAGAACAAGAAAAGACTTGAGAAAGAAAGCTTGAGCCCTTATATTGAGTTGTCACTTCTTCAATTACAGAGATCTCTCACCCTCACTCTCTCTTTTCTAGATCTAGAAGGAGAAAATGAAAATTACACAGGAATACTAAAGAGAGCTTAAAGAAATCCTAATAATTTTCCTAAATAAAATGCTATTCTCTCCTCTCATTTTACAAAGGCCCTGGGGTCTATTTATAGCCTTCAGAGGAAGATCACAACCAACATCAGCCATAGGATCAATCGCTTGATCAACGGCCAAGGAAGTGCCGCGGATCAGTAGCCAGGGCCGCGTTTCCGCGGCAGCATCTTGGCTGTTGCGCCAACGATTTCTCTGCAATTCTGTTACGCTGTGCGTGCCCAGCTGGAGCTTCTAGAAGTTAGAGAATATACTCTGCACCGTTCCAGAATTAGGCTTCATGGTTGTGGGCTCCTAAAAATGCCTTTAATTCCTCGAAAATACCAAGCTTTGGGCCTTCCTCTCTATTAAGTAATGGACCTGAAAAATAAGAGAGAAAAGTAATAAAAATCTCATTTTTATTAACATAAAGCATGGTGAGATGGTGTAAAATGATGCAAAAATGAACTCCAATCACACCCCCATACCTAGCTTTTGCTCGTCCCCGAGCAAAACAAGCAAAGAAAAATAGAAAAATCCTAACTAAATTATTACACCACTTTCATAGGTGACACGATTGCACTGAGCTCGTGCAACAAGCCGTTAAACCTCTAGGTTACCCTAGAGGAGTGTTGTCTCCTGAGTGTTTTCAGCGGATTGCACCCACAAAATCCTAAATAAAAGAAAATGTTAGTGATTTTTCAAAAAGAAAGAAAGAAAAAAGTTCATGATCCATTTTTTTCAAGAATTTCGGTGATATTTCGGTTTCAGGTTACCCTAAACTTTTCCTTCTTTTTATAAGCCTCTATTTGAAGTTTCGTTTTCAACTTAGGTTAAGTTTTCAAAAATAGAGAGAGAACTAGATTTTGAACAAGCCTAACATATATACATCTATATGTATGAGGGATTGTTCTTAGATTATGGTACATTTATATATATATATATATTTTCTTTTTTCTTTTTTTCTTTTTATATATATATATATATATTTATTTATATATTTACATTTATTTATTCCCTTAGCTTCATTAGGCTTTCTAATTTACCCATGTAGCGAGCCTTTTACCGATGACTCCCAGACCAGATGGTCTTAGGGCATCAGATGAAGATACATCCCTAAGGTCCAAGGACTCGAGTAAACTAGGCCAAAAATGCTAAGAACTCAACCACCTTTAGGCATGACCGGTTATGCTTCTTAAGGCACAACTAACTAGCTTAATTAGTGATCAAGTTTTTATTTATTATCATTATTATATTTATTATTTTTCTCCATTTGTTTTTATATATATAAATATAAACAAAGTTACTAAGTCCTTGATTAATCCCTCAACATGTAAATGTATATAATGCTTAGGAAAAATTCAAAATTTAGCTGTCTTTCTATTCTTTTCTTTGTTAACCTAAATATCCAACAATACTTCTTATTTTGACTTATATTAAGAAATCCTAGTTTAGAATTTCCTTAATTCCTAAGAACAAGTTAATTCTTTTCAAAAATGGATCACAAAAATTTTATTTTATTTTTTAATTATTTTTTTATATAAGAAAAGAAAATCTAAAAGAAAAATCTAAAAGAAAATCCTAGAAAATCTAGAAAATCCTAAAAATGAAAAATCTAAAAGAAGAAAAAAATCTAAGAAAATCCTAAAAAATCTAAAAAAACTCCTACAAAACCTATGTTGGTATATACCCCCCATACCTATCTCATGCATTATCCCCAATGTATGCAAGTAAAGTATATGCATAAAACAGGTAAAGAAAAGATGTCACCCCCTCCTTCGGCTCGGACCAGCGGTGGTGCTAGGTCCGGCCGACTGCGAACGCCACAGACCCTCCTCGATGCGGTCGAGGCGTGTAGCCTGCTCCTCAACTTTCTTTCGAGTCTAATCTGCCCCTTAAATATCTTCTTCATGACACGCCAAATGGTAGACATGAAGGCTCGTGAATCAGTTGGGGGGTCCTGCTGCCAAAAGGCCGGGTCATCATCATCCTCCAAAATTTTCTCCGAAGAGGACTCGGCTGAGGCATCTTCAGGCTGGACACTAGGGGTCCAGACTACATGAAGGCAACTATTGTAAGCACTGGTAGCCCGTTCTTGTGCAACAAATACCCTATCGTACGAGTCAAAGACCACATCTGGTAACAAGTTCCTACACAGACGAGTGATCAAAACGGGATGCGAGTATTTGGCATCGCGTGTGCGCGTGGAGTTAGTGATGATAGCATGAAATATGGTCGTGTTAATGTAGATGGTGTGCTGCCGAGTCATAATATCGTGAATGATCTGCAGCACCGGTCTATTGAAGAAGGTCGTATGGTTAAGCCCTAATATATTGTGTTGGATCCAGCGTCCAATGCAATGGATGTTGCGAAACGTCGTACTGGCTTTGAGCCCCCTATCTTTCTCGGTACAACGAACCCCCATGACGGTCATGTAGTCAATTAAAGGTAGGGGATCACGATGGTGCGGGTTGCTGGGGACTTGGGTATAGTCTTCCAACATATCAACAGTTATAACAAGGTCCCCTGTGGGCATGTGCACCATGAATTAGTTTGTGTCAAAGTTAATAAAGGCTTGATCAAGTGAAGCATAGAAGAGCTTGACAAGCTCGGGATAATGGTAAGCCTCGTGGTCGGAGTTATCGTAGACTAACGCATACTAATTCCATTCAAGAATTCGATCCAAAAAGATATGGCCATAACCATTACTATCACTAAAAATTCTAGCAAAGTCTTTTTCAGCAAATATAGATGGGGCCATGATGGAAAATACGAAGTAGAGGAAAGGAATTCTCAAACCTCTCCCGAATTACGTGGGTGAAACCAAAACTAGATTGCAGAGAGCAATCCACAGGCTTAACAGGCAAGCAGGTAGTACATCTGAGATCTACAGATAACAGCGACTGTAGAAAAATTTGGCGGCACTCTAGAGTCCACCAGAAAGCCGCGGATGCGCGACAAGGGTCGAGAAAACGGGGCGGATGCAGGGAGGTAGGGCTCGGGAAAATTTTGGGTGGCGGCGCTTGCTTCTCTCTTCTCAGATCTGGTTTCAGATGTTAGGGTAGAGAACGAAAGAGATAGAGGGGGGTGTATATAGGGGCCTGAGAAGGATCGATTACCAAATTTGCCCTAGGTGAAAAGGAAAAATTGCAACCCTAGGGAAATTCTGGTTTATTAGAAGGGAAAAAGGGTATATAAAGGGAAGAAAACCTAACTGCTATTTAGAACTTAGGTCCAATATTTTTTATATTTTATTTATTTATATTTTTTATATTTTGTTGTTTATAGTTTTAATTTTTTTATTTTAAACTTTTTTATTTTTTTCTTTTGTTTTAATTTACAAGGGAGGTCCTAAAAGATGTACAAGAAATACCGGGGAAGAGGGTAGAACGATTTGGTCACATGTACACCAGGTCACAAAGACCCAGTTCGAAAATATCGTGTGACGCAGACTCTGTGGTGTAGAATGGCTTAAGTCTTTGACCATTGACTTTGAACATGTTGCCACTCTTTGGATCAGAAATTTCAATCGCACCATGAGGGTAGACTGTATGTATAATATACGGTCCTGACCACCTGATTTTCAGCTTATCAGGGAAAAGGTGGAGTCTAGAGTTGTATAACACAACTTTTTGTCCTGGGATAAAATTTTTCCTATGAATGAATTTGTGATGGAAGAGTTTAGTTCTGTTTTAAGAGATCCGAGCAATATCGTACGCATCATTTCTTAACTCTTCTAACTCGAAAATCTACAATTTTCTCAAGTCACCGGCTTTCTTTAAGTCAAAGTTCAACTGTTTTATTGCCTACATAGCACGGTGCTCTAACTCCACAGGCAAATGGCAGGGTTTCCCAAATATAACTCGATATGGAGACATACCGAGGACAGTCTTGTAGGCGGTCCGATATACCCATAAGGCATCAACGAGTTTGATGGACCAGTCCTTACTGTTCTGATCTATAGTTTTCTCCAATATCAGTTTTATCTATCTATTAGTAACTTTCACTTGCCCGTTCGTCTGAGGGTGATAAGCTGTGGACAATTTATGAGAAATAGAGTATTTTCACATTAGGGCTTCAAAAGCCCGGTTGCAGAAATGACTCTCGTTGTCACTAATTATCGCATGGGGGGCTCCGAAGCGCGAAATGATATTTTCCCTTAAGTATTTGATGACAACCTGGTTGTCATTTGTTCTCATCGGAACAAGAGTTTTTTTGTTTGAAAGGAGGAATTGAGTTGAGCAAGAGTTTAGAATAAACCGTTCATGTCCGTGTGATGATGATAAAACTCTGAATATGTATGAAGATTTACTTTACTCCTTTGAATCACCGTTTGTAGCACAAGCTATAACGGGTCGTATCCGCAGGGAGGACTAGCGTTGGAAGCGTTCACGGTTTTTATGTTAAATTTTTTGGAAAGGAAAATGAAAGTTCTTCTTTGTTTAAAAATGGAAAACAAAACAAGATAGAAAGAGAGTGAAGAATTTTGTAGAGTTTGTTAAGAAAAGAAAAACGGAATGGAAACCGGAATGAAAAACGGTATAGAAAAACGGTGATGTTGGAAAAAAGAAAGTTTGTAGAAAGGAGTTTTGAAATTCAATTAAGGGAAAGCCATGATTAACTAACATTCTACACTACTAACTTACTAGGCTCATTGGGGTGATTCATGCCTCATGTAAATTTATTGGTAATAGTACATCTTGCTTTGTCAAATCAATGTTGTTCCAAATTGAGGTTGTGTTCTTATCTAGGCTTGGCGAGGTGTCCTCCTTGGATCATTGGCTCCCAATAGATTCTCAATAATGAAACATGAGAATTCACACTTAGGTACGCTAAACAAGAATGTAAGATTCATTAGTCCATCAAAGCTATAACAAGCTAGCATGAAATAAGAAACTTTATACAATAGGAGTTAGCATACTAAAGTGATCCATCTTCATGTTCCATCAAGACACTTGTTCAAGAGACAAGGCTCTAAATGAGACACACATGAATCATATGGAGGTGATACAAAGCATTCACTAGAATCAAAACAATACTCATCACTATTGGAAGTAAAATACTTGTTAATTACAAGACTTAGAAATAAAAACATACAACAATTCATATGAGTTAGAAATCACCCAAGAGTTAGTGGTTAGTAGTGTTAGAAGTTAGTTAGTCATGTTAGTGAGTTAGTTTGTCATAGAAAATAAGAACAAGCAGAATACATGGTAGAAAGGAAATGCAAGTAAGAACTTAAAAGTAATGCAATAGAACAAGAAAAGACTTGAGGAAGAAAGCTTGAGCCCTTGTATTGAGTTGTCACTTCTTCAATTACAGAGATCTCTCACCCTCACTCTCTCTTTTCTGGATCTAGAAGGAGAAAATGAAAATTACACAAGAATACTAAAGAGAGCTTAAAGCAATCCTAACAATTTCTCTAAATAAAATGCTATTCTCTCCTCTTGTTTTACAGAGGCCCTGGGGGTCTATTTATAGCCTTCAGGAGAAGATCACAACCAACATCAGCCGAAGGATCAATCGCTTAATCAATGGCCAAGGAAGTGCCGCGGATCCGCGGCCAGGGCCGCGTTTTCGCGGCAGCATCTTGGCGTTGCGCCAACGATTTCTCTGCAATTCTGTTACGATGTGCGTGCCCGACTGGAGCTTTTAGAAGTTGGAGAATATACTCTAGATCATTCTAGAATTGGGCTTCATGGTTGTGGGCTCCTAAAAATGCCTTTAATTCCTCGAAAATCCCAAGCTTTGGGCCTTCCTCTCTATTAAATAATGGACCTGAAAAATAAGAGAGAAAAGCAATAAAAATCTCATTTTTATTAACATAAAGCATGGTGAGGTGGTGTAAAATGATGCAAAAATGAACTCCAATCATCGACCGGTTTGTCGACTGAGCTCAGACTCATGCATATCTGCGCATGTCGGTCGACCGTGCGGTTGATAACACAGCATCGGTCGGCCGCACGGTCGACTGACAGTAGCCCAAAAACACAATTTTGAGATTTTTTAATTAACTTTTGAAACCCTATTAAATTTCAATAAATCTCAATAAGTTTCACAAAAATAAGTTCATGTAAATAAAATTGAGCACAAGTATGTATGATTAAAAATCACAACATATTACAAACATGTGAACTTATTTTTGAGATGTAGAATTTCAATATAAAAACTAAAACCATATTTTTTTGAAAACCAAACTTTTAAATAAAAAAATAGTTTTTTCAAAATCTCTATAAATACAAAAATAAGTTGTTCAAACATATTTGAAGCTTAGTGTATGGATACACAACAAAATGATATGAACTTATTTTTTATGAAAATCAAATGCGAAACGTAAACCAGTTAAACTGAAATCATGCTTTTGTGCATGTGTAAGCTTGAGCAATCAACACTAATCTATTCTTTACAAGCGATCTAAACTAACAAACTTTAGACTCAAGTCTTCTTGTAGATCTTCTACTCCAAGTAGACTTGATGCAAACTTGATTCTCTAAGCTAGACTCCTTGAGTTCTTGCTGTGATCTTTTGGCCGGGCTTTTGAATCATCATATGATAGATTCAAAACTTGACTTTAAATCTTTTGTTGAAGTTAAACACCAACTAAAATCTTGATCAATATATGAAATTGAACACAACAAGATTATAAGCACTATAACTACATGATTTAGTCATCATCAAAATTAGAGTGATGGGTCTTTGGGCTAACAAAATAATGCATATGAATGTTCAAAATGGCAACAAGGATTGTATGAAAATGATGCATGATAAGCTCATTATTCGAAAGGATTTGCAACCCGAACAAAAAGTCTTGCTTTACAATTCACGTTAAATCTCTTCCCAGAGAAATCGAAATCCCGTTGGACTGGAACTTATATTGCTTACAAAGTTCACCCACATGGTGTAATAGAAATTCACAATGCCATGGATGGTGCCACTTTTCAGGTGAATGGCCATCATTTAAAATCGTACAGTAAGTATCTGAGCCCACAAGTGAAGAAAATCTTTTTGGAAGATTCTGTTTATCAGGATTGACCTCTATACCTGCTAGGAATTCATTATTCTATTATAGTAGGTTTTGTTTCTTCCGTGCAATAATGGATGATGTCCTCTCGTCTTTGTCAGGTATTATATATCTACCCTTCACTTTCTTGATTTTGCATCATGATTCACTATATTGAGCATACATTATCACGTTAAGGACAATGTGAAGTTTAGGTTTAAGGGTGACATGCTTATCTTCTTCTATTTTGCCTTTCTTCTTCTATTAAAAATAAATTAAAATATTTAATATTTTTTACAATCTTTTCTCAAATAAAATCTTTTTAGTGTACATTATTCTAGAATAATAAGGCACTTCGTAAAAATCTTAAAGCCTAATGATTAAGTTCGTGTATTACTGACAATGAGTTCAAATTCTTAACTAGCTTTTAGAGTATTTAAAATTTTGAATGAACTTTCAAGAGACACGGACTTGCACTTTAAAGGATCTAGGTAACAATGATTAACCTAGTGATTACCTAAAAATTTGATGAACCCTGGCTAGTTTGTTCATTAGGTTTGCCTCTGGAGAGATAGGAAGTATAAAATCAAAAGAAAATGCAACTAGTGAATTCAACCAAGTACATAAAAAAGGGCTACATATTGTAAGGTCTAATTGCGGGATTGTGATGAGGATCTTGAACATAGGCCCGCAAGGGAATTTTAATTTCTGACGCCTTATGCCAACTGGTGTTGGAGTTGTCGACTGATTGTTCATTACACAGGAAATTCATCACAAGAGTTAAAGAAGGAATTTAAAATAAAAAGAAGAAAAGAAGGAAAAAAGAAGAAGAAAGCAATTTAAAAAATAAGAATTTTTTTTAAAAAATAAATAAATTGTCAAGTTGACCTTAGTCAAGTAGTCTGAAAGCCATCTGTGTAAAATAAGCAAGTAAACTAGAAATCACAGATAAAGCCCGTGAGGTATTAAAGTGAACATCCAAACTTTTTGTGAAACTGGATGACTAGCAAGGTTTTGAATTAGATTAAGGTTTATGACCAGTTTTAGGTATTTGCTAAGTGTTGACAAATATTTTATGAACAACCTTAATTGTGTAAGTTCAATTTTCACTGCACATTCAATCATGTTTTTAAATTCGCTAAAGGTAATTTATGGATTTGAACTCACTTAGTTGAAGAAAGAATTGAAAGTTGGGCTAAACCACGTGCCTTAGAATTTCTAGTAATAAGTATATGAAATTATTATCTTCTAATTCTAAGAAAATTGATGTTTGTCGGTAACATCCCTGCAAATCCTCACAAGACACAACTCGTCCATTAATGTGAAAGCTAGAGGTTTAAAAGCTTATTTCATGTGCTAAATGCAACCATGATTCTTGCGAAAGTGAGTTAGGATTTTCTTAGTTTTTCTTTATTTTGCTCGAGGACTAGCAAAAAATCGGTGTAGGGGTATTTGATGATGTAACATCCTGTTCTCGGAATACGTACTTACGTGTTTTGATTTTTTGATTGTATTTTTCAATTTTCTCCTCGTATTTATTTCTATTTTGTGTTTTGTTATGTGATTGCTTTGCATCGGATTTGGATTACTGGACTCAGAGTCAACCCAATTCTAAACCGGGGACCCAATCATAGTGTACTACTTGATTTAAATTTTTTCATAGTCAGATTTGACTGGTTTCAGCTTCAAACATCATTTTTCAATATTTTAAAATTTTCATGTTTTTTTGAAATTTTTTTGAATTATTTTACAAGATCTTTAAAATCGGTATCTACTGATATCGCCGATCGCTCAGATTTTTAATTTTCAAACGGAGTTAAATTTCTAAAAAGTGCTTTCATATTATTTCTCAAGATCTTATTTTCTATCTTAACATATTTTTAGGAATTTTTCTAAATTTATCAAAATTCAATCGGACTTACTGTTGGCCAGTATCGCTGGTTAACTCCAGTATTTTTAATTTGGCAACAATATTGAATTCTTTGAATCAGATTTCACCATTGTCCTTAATATAATTTTTTCTATTTGTGTGAATTTTTGGAGATCTTTTCAAGTCACTTTATTTTTCCGGTATTTTCAGTGTTTTCGGTGTTTTTCCAGGTCCGGAATTTTCACTCAGATATTTTCCTTTCTTTTTCTTTCTTTTCCTTTTCCCTCCTTCACTTCTTTTCTTTCTCTTTTCCATTTTCTTTTCTTTTTTCTTCTTTTTTAATTTTCTCCTCTACATAATTTCCCCCTAAAAATATCTAACTCCACTCCTCTCTCTTCACCCAAACGCCAGCCTCCTCCTGGATGTGGGTCTCACCCGACGTGACCCTTAGATCGATGTGGGCCTTCTCTGCTGGATGTGAGGTTATCCTCTTCTCGCCTTTAAATATCTATTTCTCACTTTCTCTCGAATTTCTCTCTCCCTTTCTCTAATACTTCTCTCTTCCCACCATCACCACCACCAGCAAAACCATACCCCTTTCCTCCCTCTCCTCCTCTGGCTGGCCGACGCCGACCCCCCGGCGCCGCCTGGGCTATGGCTGGACCATGGGCCCCCTCCTGGCCCTGAGTGTGAGCCAGAGTAGCAGCCCCTCTCTCTCCTTCTCTATTTTTTCTCTCTTCTTTAATTCCCTCTCACTCTCTTTAGTTTATTCCCTCTCTCTCCTTTAACTCTCTCTCTTCCATTAATTTTGCAAAAGGAAAAACTCACAAAAGAGATCGAGGAGCTAAATTATAAGTAATTGAAAAGAAAATTATAGGTAGATCTCCTTTGAGATTTCTGAGAAAACGTGCTGGTAGGAATCTGATCAGCACGCGACCACTTTATCCCTTTAACGATGCAATCGGTCAGATGATCGAACTGCCTCTGCTTGAGAATTCCTTCTCGCCTAGTTCTAGAAATTCTTTGAGAGAGAGGAAGATCTTAGGGTATTAGCACCCTGAATTTATCCTTATAAGATTAGAGAAGTAATTCTCTGAATTCTTAAAAGCGAGAGAGTAGATCTCTAATCTCCTCTCTATCCTTGCCCGTCTCTCCTCTCTCCTCTTGTGTACCTCTGGTAGGCTATTTATAGGGAGAACAGGGGTATAATCGCCCTGAAAATCTGAAAACAGATTGAGTCAATCTGTTTTGTATCTGGAAAGTAGCCTCGCCGCGAGGCTAGAAACAGCTTCTGCGAAGTTAGGAATAGCATATAACGCTAATCTGTTGATTCGCTCCGCTAAATAAGGGATACTCCCTTGATCCTCTCTAGTTAATTGAGAGATCTCCCTTGATCTTCTTACCTGATTGGGAGAGTCAAAAGATCATGGCAGGCAACTGCCAAATTTGATTTTAATTAACACGATCTCATCTGGAGATTTGATTTTATCTGGAGATTTGATTAGTCAAAATGACTATAAAGGACTCGCAGCGGAGTCATTGCGTTGAGCTCTTAGCGGAGCTAGGAGAAGCTTCTGGTAAAGCTAGAAGAAAGCTCTCAGCAGAGCTAGATAAAACTTGTGGCGAAGCTACCAGTCAACCTTTTGCGCGGCTGCGTGGAGCTTCGAGCAAAGCTAACTTTCTGCGGAGATAACTGAGCATTTTCATGCGAAGCTGTAAGTTAGCTCGCAGTGAGGCTATGAAGGAGCTTCCTGCGATGCTAGGTAACTTTGGTTTCTCATGCGAGACTTATCTCGTGGGCTCGTGCGAAACTAAGTGTTGAGCTAACTTAGTGTCTCTGGACCTACTTGGGCCTTCTCACGAGATTTTAAGGACGATCTTGGCTTACTGTCTGCTTCACTGGATCAATAGAGTCGAAGTTGCTGATTCGTCCCTTTGAGATGGGTGAAGAATTGGTCGTCGGCTTGTCTGCCACTTGTCTTTTATAGATGTCAACAAGTTAGACATTATTCAGGCCAGTCAAGAATCTTGTCTTTTTTAGAGTGTCAACAAGACCCCCTTCAATGTTTTCGTGAATCTAAAATGGAATGGTTTAGATTTTGAAATACTTTGAACTGCTTTGACGGTGTGTGGGGTTGAACATCGCCTTTAGCCCCACTTTCAAGCTGGAATAGGTTCGCCGAGGAATTGTAACTGCTTCCGTGTAGCTTCATGCTTCTGGGTAGCCTCGCGCTTATGGGTAGCTTCGCGCTTGGGTCTCCCAGAGTAGCTTCGCTTCGAATCGGGCTAGAACGACATTCCTTTCCTGAGGCTAACTACTTTTTGCGAGTGGCGAGAAGGATTGCTCCCTTTTTCGAGGTTAGAATAACCTCTCTTGCATTAACGAGGGAGATATTCCCATTTTCTGAAGTTCAAATAACTTTGTGCGTATTCCCGAGGGAGACTATTCTCTTTCTCAAGGCCAAGCACTTGAATGCCTTAAATTCGCCCGCGCCTCCAAGCTTGAAGTAGCGGCGGCGTGGTCAGGCCATGAGGCCTATAAATAGGATGCTTGTAGTCCTTCTCAGAGAAACATACTTTTCTTTTCCTGAAATGACATCTCCTTATTGCTCAGGAAAGAAGACTGTGGTCTCTGAAGTAGTGGGAACGCCCGCTCTGGTCATTACCCGGCCAAAAGCTGGTGAGTCTCGGTCATCCAAAGACTTTACCAATGAACTAATGACTTTAGGAAATTTATCTCCCTTAATTAGCTTTACCAGTTATTTCAGGGATTGACTTCCCTTGGCCTCTGCATTTGGCAGACTTTCAGAAAAGGGGTTTCAGCCCTATTTTCTAGCTTCTCGGCGAAGCTAGCATTCTCGCTCTTTTCATGCAGAGTCGCTGCCTTGATCTTTCTTCCTGTTAAATTTGCCATATAAGAAACGCGTAGGACTTGGCCTCTTTAAGGTTGAGTCAGTCTTGCCATATAGGTGGGGTCAAGACTACGTCCCTCTGGGCCAATCTAGCCTAGCCATATAGGCGAAGTTAGGACTTGGTCCTTTTTGAGACTTCTCCAGCCTAACTGCCTTGGGCGGGGCTAAGATTTGGCTTATGCTAAGCTAGTCTATCATTACTGTGCAAGCGAGGCTATCCTCTGCTTAGCTGGTATCCGTCTTCAAGGCACAACTGGATAGCTTCGCTCAAAGAATTTTGACTTAGCATTACACCCTCTTTTTGATTTGATGTTAGCTTGTTTTTTGTTTGCATTGCAGCGAACTGTGCTCGCCCATCTTTCGTCTTGATGAAAGGGACCAGAAACTTGCCTCTTGATTTTCAAGTTGAAACATTGATCATAAGCAGGATGAGCATACTGGAGCAGCTGATGCGCGTTCCAAGAAGAGGCTGGCAGTCGCTTATCCGAGATGATTCACTTCGGGAAGGGGCTGGTAGTCGCTTATCCGAGATGATCCACTTCGGGAAGGCGAACGTCACCAGTAAGGTCTTGGATCCTTCCTTTGCCAATTTTAATCTAAGAAGATCCAGCTTTCTGGTGGCAACCAATCCCTTGCCAATTTGATCAAAGAAGATCCAGCTTCTTGATGGCAAAATCTGCCATTAAGTGAAGGATTACGGCATTGTGCAGGAGGAAGACCTTTCGTGTCCAGTTGGTTTGGCTTATCACCCTGAAAGTAGATAGGACAACTTGTATGCCTTGGGAACAAAGATTCTGTTGTATGAAAGACAATCTTGATGTAGTATCAATGTATCTTTCCTTTTGAATCAATAAAAATATTTATTTTCTGCTTGTCTACTTTTTTCCCTGCTTTTCGATTCGAGAACACCTGGAATAGACTAGCTTAAGTAAGTCTTTTCCTTAGGAGGAAATGAAAGATCTTAGCAGAGCTAAGCTTTCAGCAAAGCTGAAGATAGATATTCAACTAAGTCAGGAACAAGTTTCTGGCGAAGTTAGCACTGAATTTCGACGAAGCTAGAGATGAGCTCGTAGCGGAGCTAAGGCTTCGTCTTTCACCGAAATTACTCAAGCGACGCGCGAGGTCAATGCTGAACTCACAGCGGAGTTAGCCCTTGGCGGGGCTAAAGCAGGGCTTCTCGGGAACGCGCTTAGGCGCCGTTTCAAATTGCTGTTCACGTTCTGTCACGTGACAGAATGTGAAGCTAGCTCTCGAAGTGTGGCTGGGAAAAGGACCTTAAAGTCCTTTAAACAATTTTAGGCGCAGGTGCCTTTCCAGCGAAGTTAGCCCTTGTGGGCTTCTTTGCATTGTTCAGTGGCAGAACGCGAAGCTAAGCTTCTGGAGCGAAATTAACACTTGGATATTTTTTGCATTTTGCCTTCGTGCAGAGTGTGAAGCTGAGCCTTAGGGCGAAGCTAATGCTGGGCTAGCTTCGCTCGGAGAGCGAAGCTATGCCTTAGCAAAAATTTTTTGCTTTAGCTTTCTTTTTCTTCAGCAAATAAACTAATATGATTTGTTCTTGTTTTTGTAGTGCACTATACTCCGTGTCCTTTGAATAGTCTCTTCGGAACAGCCAGAGGGCTGGATGACAATGTTAGCCTGCAATTCCAGGGGCAGGCCTCATTATTTAGTGAGCGGAGTGCTCCTGCTCCGGATGCCCTTATCTACGTCGGAGATTAGCGTATTATAAGGAACATCTTAACTACTGCTCCCCTCGAGGATTATTACCGGAAAATCTATCAGAAGCCCGACTTTATGTTCAGGGATGTAGCGCCAGATACCGATCATCAGCTACTGAGGAGAGGAAGAATAGGCTGGCCATTCTTGAAGAACGGATCAAGTCTTACGGAGCACCCTCGTAGCTTGTAATCCATGTATGCATGTTTCGCTCTTTGGAGTCAATAAAAAGTAATTTTATTTGACTCCTCTATTGTATTTCCAACTTGTTTTATTTTCTGAATTTGTAATTCTTACTTTCAAGTTGTATATAATGGTATAACTAATCTAATCAGAGGTGATAAACTGATAGGATTAGTTACAAATTTGAGAAATGACTCAACTCAAATCATATAGAGATGAGGATGGAAGAAATGAGCTTGACGATCTTTACTGTTCAGAGATAAATATTAACATAACAGATTAAAGATCATCGGATGACCTGGACATGATGATTAGGAATCACCAGATACGAAGCCTTGTCGTTCAGATTTGACGAGCTGGACATAATCACAAAGAAAGATGAGATTGGATATTCATCGGGTTAGAGGTGACAAACTGGACATAACCGATTAGAAATTATCAAACTCAGGGTGTTTACTATTCAGAGGTGACAAACTGGACATAACAGTAAGCAAAAGGGAGACTTGGTTATCTGTCGGTTCAGAGATGATAAACTGGACATAACCGATTGAGAGGCCACCAAGCTCGAAATTTTGTCATTCAGAGGTGATAATCTGGACATGTTGACAAAGAAAGATGAGATTGGATATTCATCAGTTCAGAGGTGACAAACTGTACATAACCGATTAGAAATTATCAAACTCGGAGTGTTTACTGTTCAGAGGTGACGAACTGGACATAACAGTAAGCAAAAAGGGAGACTTGGCTATCTGTCAGTACAGTGGTGATAAACTGGACATAACCAATTGAGAAGCCACCAAGCTCGAAATTTTATCATTCAAAGGTGATAATCTGGACATGATGACAAAGAAAGATGAGATTGGATATTCATCGGTTCAGAGGTGACAAACTGGAAATAACTGATTAGAAATTACCAAACTCGGGGTGTTTACTATTCAGAGGTGACGAACTGGACATAACAGTAAGCAAAAGGGAGATTTGGCTATCTGTCGGTTCAGAGGTGATAAACTGGACATAACCGATTGAGAAGCCACCAAGCTCGAAATTTTGTCATTCAGAGGTGATGAACTGGACATGATGACAAAGAAAGATTAGATTGGATATTCATCGTTTTAGAGGTGACAAAATGGACATAACCGATTAGAAATTACCAAACTCGGAGTGTTTACTATTCAGATGTGACGAACTGGACATAACAGTAAGCAAAAAAGGAGACTTGGCTATCTGTCAGTCAGAGGTGGTAAACTGGACATAACCGATTGAGAAGCCACCAAGCTCGAAATTTTGTCATTCAGAGGTGATAATCTGGATATGATGACAAAATGAAGGTGAATCTGATTTTAAGGACCTGTCTATTCAGAGGTGATATACTGGACATGATAGACTAAGACACACTAAACTCTGAATCCGCTGCCAGATGTAGTTGCATTAACTTAGCAGCTAGCCCACTAGGGACTGCAAGGGTGAATTGGATCTGAGCACCCGTTGGTTCAGAGGTAATATGAACATGACCAACTAAGAGACATCAAGCTCACAATTCGCTGTTCAGAGGTAGTCGTATTAACATGACAGTAAGAACTCATGACCTTGATAGAGGGAAGGAGAACAAAATTATGGACTTATCTGTTCAGAGGTGGCGAACTGGACATGACAGTTGAAGTACCATAAGAAGGGAGATCTAGGTATCCGTCGGTTCAGAGGTAATATAAGCGATTGGGAGTCGCTAGACTCAAAGCCCTGCCGTTTAGAGGTGGCGAACTGGACATAACGGCCAAGGAATAGTCCCTACTGGACTGAAAAATGAGACTTGGTTATCTGTCAGTTCAGAGGTAATATGGACATAACTGATTGAGAAACTACCAAGCTCAGGATTTCTATCGTTCAGAGGTGACAAGATGGATATAATGGTAAAAGAAATAACCCCATAGGGGGGGAATAGGATTTGATTATAAATTCTGTGGGAAGATTGATATCTCCTTTGGATATTTTTGGAAGAAATTGTCAGAGGTGTATTGTTAACGTGACAACCAAGAAAGTCCATCGGGGACTGAGTAGGAAATAATAGACTCTGAAGAGGGTCTACTAGAGATTTGCTGGGGAGCTGAGAAATATGAATCTCATAAGAGATTATATGTCAGAGAACTCTATGGGGATTTGTAAAGCAACTTGTCAGAGGTGTGATATTAACTTGACAAGGATTCATTTACTATCAGAGGTGTTTGATCATAACAGTAATTTGAGTGGACCTGTCATTCTATTGAAGAGAATGACAAGCGGAGTTTATTCACTGAAGAAGTTGACCAAATTCGCGGGGATGTTAGTTTTATCCACCGGGGAGTAGGCTAGAGTCTTACTATCTGAGGTTTAATGTTAATGTGATAGGTTAGACTCGTCATTTCCTAAGGGATATGAATACCTTTCTATGTGGTCTTACCATTCCATGGACGGGAATTGGTAAGTGATTTTGGAGAGGGAATGAAATCGGAACAGGTCCCTTAGGATTTTTAGCAAACCCTCAGCTGTCAACGGATTTGATATGCCTTTACCAACTACCATATGAGTCAGGCTAGCTATGCTATTCCCCTCAGCATGATGAGTTGTCAAGGACTTATGTTGGCTTAAAGGCCAACATTTCCCTCTATCCTTAGCCATTGAGGCGTTGGATTATTTTGTTACTTTGAGTAACGCGATGCTTCCCCTGGGCTTTTACTCTGTAGGTGAGTTGGGGATTAAAGAAGTAGACACGAATTCCGCGAGATCTCGATTTGACGATTATCGTTGCTTATGGACTCTCTGTCAACCCTTATCTTGTTTCCATATTAGAAAGATTCTGTATCAGGAGGTGTCATTAACCTTCTTTAATGAGTTCAGCTTGCCAAGTCATCAGCTAAACTCCTTTGATCTTCGATTCGATCGGTTACCATTTGGTCGGTGGCCACGTCTTGGTATGAACGAAGAAACAGTGGAAAGGTTCTGCAAGAGAATGCGTCACGAACCTTCTTTGTTGAGTTCAGCTTGATAAGTCATCAAATAAACTCATTTGTTTGGTCGGACCTTTTTGTCGTTGGGTCAAGCTCCGATCGATCAAACCAGAGTAGGGAGGTATGCCCCCATTATATATAGAAAAGTCAGGCTAAATAAGCCATCTGCCTGAAATCGATGCTTAGGCATGCTTTACTTCAAAATATGACCTATTTTTCTAAATTGAAGATAGGTACATGTTTATATACTAGAGAAGAGTGACAAGGCTAAAACAACTTGATCCCTTATTTTCTTCTTCAATGTTGAAGGCGTTCGATCGGCTCGATACTAGCTGACAGTGAATTCGTAACCTTGACTCTTCTTTAATATAACTGGTGTTCGATCGGCTCGACACTGGTTTATGGTTGTATGATCTCGTTAGAGAAAGTGAGGAGCGCTCTTTCTACATATCTTGGATCTAAGGGTCTTGATCAGAGGTGTAATGTTAACTTAATCATGAGAAGGATTTCATCAAGGATAATACTTCTTTAGGAACTTGCCGTTGATTGGCATCATGAGTAAGTCTCTGTCTGAAGTCATAAGGTGATATGCTCCATTCGAATAGACTATTTCTATCACAAACGGTCCTTCCCATTTGGGCTGAAATTTACCTTTGGTTTTGTGCGTCATGATTATTGGTCGTCTGACGGCTAAAACCATATCTCCTTTCTGAAAAATCCTTTATTTAACATTCTTATTGAAGGCCTTCGAGATCCGCACTTGATACAACTCAATGTGTTGTTGAGCTTGTAGCCGCTTCTCATCTAAGGCTTCGAGCTCTTGGAGACTTAAGCGATCATTGTCCTCCTTTGTCATTCTGATCATCAAGGCGACTCGTAATGACGACATCTGGATTTCTAACGGTATGATTGCTTCGCACCCGTATACCAGGGAAAAAGATGTATTGCCTGTCGGGGTCTGAATTGTGGTTCGGTAGGCCCAAAGACATTCACTAAGCTTCTCATTCCAATCTCGTTTATTTGATGAAACGAATTTTTTGAGTAGCTTGATAATTATCTTGTTGAATGCTTCCGCCAAGCCATTAGTGGCAGGGTTATAAGCAGTTGATGCCACATTCTGAATCTGGTATCTATCGCAGAACCAATAGAATACTTGCTTGCAAATTGGGGACCGTTATTATGGATGATCCGCCTAGGGGCACCAAATCGATGGATGACATGGTGTTTGATAAAATTAACTATGTTAGAAGTTTTAACTTCCACCAGTGGTATAACCTCTGCCCAATTTGAAAAGTAATCAGTTATTACTAATATAAACCGGTGACCTTTTGTTGAAGAGGGGCTGATCGACCCTATGACATCGATCTCCCACGCTTCAAATGGCCACGAAGCAACAATTGGATGGAGCAACTTTGGAGGCTGATGTATGAAGTCCGCATGGATTTGGCATGCTTTACACCTTCATGCATATTGGATGGCATCAGCTATCATGATCGGCCAATAATATCCAAGTCTGTGCAATCGGTCCTTGAGTTTTGGACCTGGCTGATGAGCTCCGCATATGCCGTCGTGCGCTTCTTTAAGAACTTCTTGTACCTCTGAATTAGAAAGGCAACGGAGGAGGATACCGCCATATGAGCGACGGTAGAGTGTCTTCACTATTGGATCATAGTAAAAATGGAGAGACCTTCCTCTAATAGATACCGCTTCTTTAGGGTCATCCGGCAATATATCATGCAAAGCATAGTCAATGAGGAGAAATCGCCAATCTCTCGGTTCAAAATCTGTCGAGATGCTATGGACTTCCTCGATTTTCAACAAATATTTCGGACAAACAAGGTGTCGAGTAGCCACTGTAAGGTGATACGTTCTGTCGATTGGTAAGACTAACGTAGCGGCTAGGGCAGCTAGAGCATCGACCTTAGTATTTTGAAGTCGGGACACATGACTGATATAAAAGCCATCAAATGAGCTAGCCACTTTGGTGACTGCATGATAATAAGGTACCAAATCTCCGTGACGGACCTCATATTCTCCTTTAACCTGATTAATGATCAGTTTTGAATCACCACAGGCTTCAAGGTAGTGTACCCCCATTTCATGAGCGAGCTGAAGGCCAATGAGTAGAGCATTGTATTCTGCCACATTGTTGGAACATGGTTCCGTCAATGAAAACGCTCTAGGAAGGACATGGTTTTGTGGTGAGATAAATACAACCCCCACACCAGCAATGATCTTACCTTTAGAGCCCTATTCGTGATGCTCTATCGAAGAACATCTGCCATACTTCATCCTCTGAAGTTATATTAGATTCAAAAATGTCATCTGGAATATCTTCATGAAGTTTTGATCTTTCCGCGACTGGATGAGCAGCTAAGAAATCTGCAAGTGCCTGGCCTTTAATCGCCTTCTGAGGGACAAAGAGCATGTAGTACTAAGACAGAAGGAGGGCCCACTTAGCTAATCTAGAATTCAGTGATCCTGGTTTCGTCATAAGAAGACGCAAATGATTCACTCTGGAAATGACATGTATGATTTAGCCGACCAAATAATGTCGTGTCTTCTAAATAGCAAAGACAAGAGCTAAGCATTCCTTCTCAATAGGGTTATAGCGAGATTCCGCCCCTATCAGAGTCCTGCTCAGATAGTAAATAGCCTGTTCATGACCATTATCATCTTTTTAAGCAAGCAGAGCACCGAGAGAATGGTCCATAGCTTTCACGTAAATCAGGAAGGTTTTCCTGACGTGGGAGCCACTAAAACTGGAGGTTTAGTGAGGTATCGTTTGATATCCTCGTAAGCTTCATGACAGGCTTGATCCAATACAAAAGAGACACCCTTTTTTATGAGTCGGGTGAACGGTTGACAGCGGCCGAGAGATTTGCGATGAATCTTCTAATGTAAGCCAGTTTACCTTGTAGGCCCTAAGTTCTTTGAGATTCTTAGGTGGATGCATGTTATGAATAGCTTTGACTTTATCTGGGTCAAGATGAATTCCTTTTGAGGTAACAATGAATCCTAGGAACTTGCCACTCGAAATCCCCAAGAAAGATTTTGTTGAATTCATCCTCAATCGATGGGCCCGCATTATGTCGAACATCATTCTCAAGTCACGTAGATGGTCGTTCTTATCACGACTTTTGACAGCAATGTCGTCGACATAACATTCTACCGTCTTTCGAAGATGGTCACGAAAAATTATACTCATCGCGCGCTGATAAGTTACTCCCGTGTTCTTTAATTCGAAAGGCATTACGGTATAAAAATACACCCCCAAACACCCCCAATGGTGTCTGGAATGAAGTATGCTTCTCATCCCCTGGATACATCATAATTTGATTATACCCTAAGAAGCCGTCCATGAAAGACATTCTTTCAAATTCGCAGGTATTGTCAATCATGACATCGGTAATGGGCAATGGGAATTCGTCTTTGGGACAGGTCTGGGTGTATCCACATGATTTCCCCTGTTTCCAATGTCAAGAGAATAAGACCCTTAATCTCTTGAGTTTTGGCCGTAAGATGCTTTACTTCTAGCCGTGCTTCAGGGATTGGGAAGGTCCCATGCAGTGACTTTCTTTTGTTCTGATTTCAGAGTCAGAACTCTGGCATCGACTAAAACTTGAATTTTGTCCATGAGGACAAAGCACTTATCAGTAGGATGATGAACCATCCTATGAAAGAGGCAATAGTTAGGATTGTTCGTGCGTCCTACTTCATTAGGACGCTGAGCATCCGGTAGCTTCAGTTTATTCTCTTTGTGGAGTAAATGGATTATTGCGACCACCTGTTCGTCTTTAAAGGAGTACTGCTTCAGAGGAAACTTAGACTCCTGATTATTAAAGCCGCACTTCTTGGCCTTCGAATGAACGTCCCCTGACAATTCAACGGACATAGACTCTTTCCCTTTGGCTTGGGAAGACTGCACCATGTCGCCGTGCTCCTTATTATTCATACCCCATTTGCCTTTAAGGGTAGATGGTTCGAACTTCTTAGCTGACTTTTCGGCTATTTCAGCTTGCTCGACTAGTTCCTTCCAGGTATGAGCTTTGACAGCCCCCATACGAATCTCCACTTGGTCCAGGAAGTTTTGCCTGCATGTTTGCAAGAGCATGGGTAATGGCATCCCTGCTGGACACATCAGAGATAAGTTTCTGAACTCTCAATGTAGTCACAGATAGATTCGCCCTTCCTCTGTACGGTAGAGAGGAGTTTGTCCATGGTTACCTCAGTGTCATCCTCGTAGATACGAGAAAGAAATCGAGTTTCTAAGTCAATCCAAGAATTGATAGAGCCCGGAGGAAGGCTTCGGAACCAGTCGAATGCCACTCCCTTCAAGGTGCCAATGAATAGTCGGGTTATGATTGCATCGTTATCTATAACGTTACTGGTCTGAGACCGGAAGTAGTAGATGTGCTGGTTTGGCGAGCTCTTACCATTATACATATGTAATGTCGGTGGCCTGAACTTTGACAGGTATGATACTGAATCCCATTCCAAGGGGTAAGGACAGATTGCCCCTACTTTCTTTAGTTCATCCCTCTGGGGTAGGGATGCAATCTGAGCTTGGATGCCTTTAAGAACTTCAGCATCCATAGAATAACTTTCCTTTGACTTCTCAGTCTTGGGTTGTTCATCGTTATGATATTCTTCCTCATTATGATTACTTCCAGTATCATTGTTACTCCAGTTAGTGAGGAGTTGGGCGAGCATCTGTTGAATGTTGTCTAAGGCTTCTTACTGAGCCTTGGAGGTTTGCTCCTGAGCTTCCAACCATCGACGAAGGTCATCATTACCATTATCAGCCATATGCACCGACACTCTATCGGTTCGTACCGAGCTGACTGTTGCTGAAGAGGCATACCTAGTGTCTTCGTCCTCCTTATCAGACCATTGGAATAATCCTCTCATTGGTTCTGGTGAGGTTACTGTAGTTGAGGAGGATGGCTGCTCATAACTGTAAGGTATTGCGACCGTAGATCTAGTGTTTCGGAAGACACCTTCTTCGTGCACCATGATTTGCCCTAAGCCCGGGCTATAGTCTGGATCTGGAGAACTGAAGGGAGGAGAATTAGCACTACGTGACGCTCGTCTGCCCCTACACAGTTCTCGTCCCCTTCTGATCATATTGACTGATGCAGAGGTCAGACCTAGTAGATCTCGCGATATGCTTCTTTTATGATGCTTCACAGGAGCTTGCACCGATAGTCGATCAAAGACTGACTGTCAGTTTGGAGGAGTGACGGGGATTGGTCCTAGCTGACAGTGGACTGAGTGGACCGTCACGAACTGACATCCCACTTGTTGACAACAGGAGGGAGAAGTCTGGAGTAATTCTGACTTCCGTTTGCTTGCTAAGAACTCTCGTAAGTCAGACCCAGCCGTGCTTAAGCGACTCAGCGCAGAGGCTCAGATAGATCGCATATTGATGCTTTCAGGTAATTTCGACACCACCTTCTTGCTCGTAAGCTTTGGAAGTGAAACATAGGATGATGCCTCGTTCCTCTCATCACCGCAGAGGTGATTGGCACTAGATAGTGTTTTAGCTCTAACTTCGCGGCTAAGAACTTTGGGAGCACCCTTAGACACTGAAGCTGCATAAGCACCACTATCAGCACCCAGGGATAATCCCTTAGCTCCGCTGCGAAGAGCGAACTTAACGCTTGAGGAGTCAGGGAGCGAAGCATGCTCTGGTTCTTTGTTCGCCACCTTGTTGCGAAGGTGGTTAGCACTGCAAGGTGCTTTAGTTCCAGCCTGGCGGATGGGAACTTCGCGCGTCCTGAGGTACTGGCGCTGTGCTTATCACGCCATCAGCAACTTCGCTCGTGAGAACGATGTTGGGCGAGGAGTTACTCCTCCTGAATTAGGCGAAGGCATAGTTGCCGTTCTAGCCTTGCGGCTGATAGTCTCAGCGAAGCAGGAAGGCATTTTGCCTTTGTCTTCGCGTGACAGGCGAGCCTGTGGCATAGCTAAGCTTCACACAGAGCCTTCTATTTTGGTCTCCACATTTGCTTCGGGAGAGGAGATTTAGGTTCGCAGGGAACCTGGCTAGCCTCGCGCGAGGCTGAGAGGAGTTGGGAGGAGGCTCGTTCTGGTTTCTGCTCTGAAACCTTAGCCATCGAGACCTTCCTATGCTTCCGTATAGAGAGTAGCTCTTTAAATTTTCCTTGGTCGAAATGAATGACTCCTTTGAAGGTAACAGGCTCAGGATTCTGACCTTCGCACTGCGACACTATCTCCTTGTTGCGCTAGAAGACTGATTTCCCCAGCGGAGTCGCCATCTTATTTTCCATTAATTTTGCAAAAGGGAAAACTTACAAAAGAGATCGAGGAACTAAATTATAAGTAATTGAAAAGAAAATTACAAGTAGATCTCCTCTGAGATTTCTGAGAAAATGTGCCGGTAGGAATCCGATCAGCGCGCGACCACTTTATCCCTTTGACGATGCGATCGGTCAGATGATCGAACTGCCTCTGCTTGGTAATTCCTTTTTGCCTGGTTCTAGAAATTCCTTAAGAGGGAGAAAGATCTTAGGGTATTAGCACCCTAAATTTATCCTTGTAGGATTAGAGCAGTAATTCTCTGAATTCTTTGAAGCGAGAGAGTAGATCTCTAATCTCCTCTCTATCCTTGCCCGTCTCTCCTCTCTCCTCTTGTGTGCCTCTAGTAGGCTATTTATAGGGAGAACAGGAATATAATCCCCTGAAAATCTAGAAACAGATTGAGTCAATCTGTTTTGTATCTGGAAAATAGCCTCGTCGCGAGGCTAGAAACAGCTTCTGCGAAGCTAGGAATAGCATATAGCGCTAATCCCTTGATTCGCTCCGCTAAATGAGGGATACTCCCTTGATCCTCTCTAGTTAATTGAGAGATCTCCCTTGATCTTCTTATCTGATTGGGAAAGTCAAAAGATTATGGCAGGCAACTGTCAAATTTGATTTCAATCAACACGATCTCATCTGGAGATTTGATTTCATCTGGAGATTTGATTAGTCAAAATGACTATAAAGGACTCGCAGCGGAGTCATTGCGTTGAGCTCATAGCGGAGCTGGGAGAAGCTTCTGGCGAAGCCAAAAGAAAGCTCTCAGCGGAGCTAGATAAAACTTGTGGCGAAGCTACCAGTCAACCTTTTGCGCGGCTGCATGGAGCTTCGAGCGAAGCTAACTTTCTGCGGAGTTAACTGAGCATTTCTAGGCAAAGCTGTAAGTTAGATCGCAGTGAGGCTATGAAGGAGCTTCCTGTGATGCTAAGCAACTTTGGTTTCTCATGCGAGACTTATCTCGTGGGTTCGTGCGAGACTAAGTGTTGAGCTAACTTAGTGTCTTTGGAGCTGCTTGGGCCTTCTCGCGAGATTTTAAGGACGATCTTGGCTTACTATCTGCTTCACTGGATCAGTAGAGTCTAAGTAGCTGATTTGTCCCTTTGATATGGGTGAAGAACTGGTTGTCGGCTTGTCTGCCACTTGTCTTTTATAGATGTCAACAAGTTAGACATTATTCAGGCCAATCAAGAATCTTGTCTTTTTTAGAGTATCAACAGGACCATGGGCCCCCACCTGGCCCTGAGTGTGAGCCAGAGTAGCAGCCCCTCTCTCCTTCTCTATTTTTCTCTCTTCTTTAATTCCCTCTCACTCTCTTTAGTTTATTACCTCTCTCTCCTTTAACTCTCTCTCTTAATTATTCTCTCTCTCTTCCTTATATATATACTATATATTTGAAGGCGCTCGTGCATTGGTTATTTGGAGTTTGGGGATTTCGTGGCGTATTCCAGAATTTAGGCTAGTGTTCTCGCTTTATTTCTGTGTTTTCCCGCTTTGACGGGTTAATATGTATTTGGGGAATTGTATTATTATTATATAGGTGGATTTGTATTTGTACTGGTGATTTCGTGAATGTGTATTGAATCGGGATGTGTACTGTATTTTGTATGGGAAATGTTTGTAATAATATAGGTGATATATATTCCTTTGTTTGGTACTAACATTTTATGCAGGTACTTATAAAGCCTCCAGACTTAACCGCTCTGCGGTCCTATACTATAGCCTCAGGATTTAACCTCTCTAAGGTTTATTAAAGCCCCCTGGACTTTTTATATGTTACGCTTGGTAGGCGGACCTAGTGTCAACACTTTACTGCTAACTCCATTCGAGCATAGTTACTCCATAAGCGCGGTTGCACCACGTGCGGTAACATAGCATTTATAGACTCGCTCCACCGTGTGCGTTTAGCTGTGTCACGAACGGCAACCATGCCGAGCGTGATGACGTTTAGTGCTGTACGTTAGCTACACTCTAGCTTTGCTTTGCTTCACTTGGATGTTCGCTTGCTTGCTTAACTTCTAGCATGATAATGATTTTATTAATTATTTTAATCTTGATTGTGAAGAGTTTGAAATATTTACTTACACTGTTTTCCAAAAACTGTATGATTTTTCTGTATTTATATCAATCTGTATTAGTACTATTTTTTCGATTCTATATCTAGATTATTTTATGATCATTTATTTGTATCTTTTTTTCTAAGTGTGTACTGTATCTTGTACTATTCTTCGCATTTGTATTATTTTTCTGTATTGTTTTACTTGACTATTTATCACCTGTATATCACCTGTTAATCACTTGACACCTGCTGTCTGATCGGGGTGAAACCGGCACTTGAAAATGTGTATTTTAGCAAATCAGTGTAAAAATGTGTGAGCTAATGTTCCCTCGATACTTCCGTTATAGCACTGGCTCAATGGGTCGAATCCATAGGGACGGGAGGCGATAGAAGCATTAACAGTTCTTATTCACGTCGGCTGTTAACAATTTCTTCTTTGTTAAGAATGAGAAAAGAGAAAAAGAAAAGAAATCCAGAAGTGATAGGTGGAGAAGGCGATGAAATCGGCGATGTAAAAACAAAAGAGAAGTGGTTGTAGAATTGATAATACAAAACAATAAAATAAAGGTGAAGTGAAAAATAAAGTGATTTAAGAAGTGGATTTGAAAACAAAAAGAAAGTGAAACAAAGGTGAACAAACAAGCTAGTAAAAACATCGATAAGAAAATGATAAAAAGATTTTGAAAATTATTTTTAAAACAAAGTAAAGAAAAGAAGAAAACTATGAAAGAAACTAATGGCTACTAACTACTAATTGCTCCACTAACCATACAAACCTCTTAGTGATAGTTGTCTCACATGGATTCTTGGCCATCACTAGTCATTGGCTTCAAGAGACGATATAAAGCATGGCTCATAAGATTGTTCTTCCCCATTCAAATATATTCATTCCACACAATCAAAATGCAAGCTACTATTAGATCATCAAAACCAATTAGAGGTGAGCATGAAATAAAGAAGACATTACAAGTTAGCTTGTTAGTGGTTAGATGTTAGAATGTTAGAATGTTAGAATCTATCATCATGAGCCATCAATGGCTCTTGCAAGAGCAAGGCCTTGTAGACGCTATCAAATTCATATGGATTATCAAGTAAGTGGTTAGCTAGTTAGTGGTTAGTAGTTAGATTATCATGAGAAGGAAAACTAGC
Source organism: Agave tequilana (assembly GCA_038442645.1). Classification (NCBI taxonomy): domain Eukaryota; kingdom Viridiplantae; phylum Streptophyta; class Magnoliopsida; order Asparagales; family Asparagaceae; genus Agave; species Agave tequilana. Next base: position 80,133 of record JAVJIF010015597.1, read on the forward strand.
TAAGCATCATGTAGAAGATGGAGAAGATTATAATAGAGAAGAAAGGTATCCATTTACATAGATTGTCACTTTCTAGTACAAGATCCCTCTTTCTCTCCTCTGAATCTATCTCAGCCCTAATACATGAACTAAAAAATAAAGAAAAATACAAAAGACAAAAAGAAGAAAACCTAAAACTAATCCTAAGGAGAGAAACCCTAATTCTTGCTGTTCAACCCCATCTCTGGTCTAAAACACGCATATTTATAGGCCGAAGAAGGATCTTGAAGGGGAGACGAGGCCACGCGTCGAAGATCGACACGTGGGCCCACTAAAATGCCGCATTTTCTCGGCATTTTCGCAGCAATACCAGGGACTTAGGTCCCTGGTTTTGGTCACTGCTTCGTCTGGTCTGGAGAAGCTTCTGTATAGTCTCAGATTTGGGTATTTGGATCCGTATTTTCATCAAATTTGCACTCAACTCTGGATCGAATGTATTTTCTAGAAGCTCTCTAGCTTGGCCTCCAAGTAATGAGATTTAATTCCCCGAAATTGGCTTTAATTAGGCTCTTATTCTGACTTTACCCTTGAACTCTTGATTATCTGCAAAATAGACCAAAACACGGTTCAGAAGCGATGTTTTATTCATAAATTGGTAGAAAAATGCGATGTAATGATGCAGAATCATTGACTAATCACACCCACACACTTATTTTTTGCTCGTCTCGAGCAAAATAAGAAAATAACTAAATTAAGAATATTATTATACCACTTTCACAGGCGACACGATTGCACTGAGCATGTGCAACAAGTCATTAAACCTCTAGGTTACCCCTAGAGGAGGAGTATTGTCTTCTGAGAGTTTTCAGTGGATTACACCCACAAAATTCATAAAGAAAGAAAATAAAAGTTGGTGTTTTGAAAATGCATTTTGAAAGAGAGACAAGCTTATGAAAAATTTTTGCAAAAATTTAAGCGATCTAAGATCATAAGTCCACCAAAAATTATTCTTCTTTAAACTTAATTTATATGCAAGATCTTGTCTTCAGTTAAGATAAGAATTCAAAATTGGATAGAATAATTTGATCCTTCATATTCCTATATAATATGCACTTTATGATAGTGAAGATTTCTGGGATTTCAACTCTAACAATCAAGTCATTTATTTATATTTATATAGTTCTTTCTTTTTTTCTTCCCTTAGTTTTCTTAGGCTTTCTAGTTTACCCGGGTAGTGAGCCTTTAGCTATGACTCTCAAATCAGATGATTTCAAGGCACCAGATGAGAAAACATCCCTCGGGCTTAAGAACTCGAGTAAACAAAACCACAAAATTTAGGGGGATTATTTATTTCTTTTGACCATTGCTTAGGCGTGAATAATCATGCTTCTTAAGGCATAGTTATCCAGTTTAATAAGTGATTTTTTTCTTCATGTATACCATATATAGTTTTTCTTTTTATTTGCTTTATGGCATTTGAGGTCTTTGTTTCCATCCTAAAAATTGTGTAAGTGTGAAGTACATACTCTTTAAGGCAAAAATTTCAAGATAAAATTATCTTTCTAATCTCTTTTACTTAACTTATAATCTTAAATAAGATCCATTATTTACACTTGGTTTAGATGTCATAAAATAAGGCTCCTTAGTTTCTAAGATCATCTTAATTTTCTTAAAAATAGATCAAAACTTTGTCTCTTGTTTCAAAAAGTTTTTAAAGAAAGGAAAAATTCCTATACAAAAAGAAAAATTTCTAAAAAATGTTCTAAAAGAAGTGAAAAAGAAAGAAATCTAAAAACTCTACGTTAGTAGACCCTCCCCTACACTTATCTCATGCATTGACCTCAATGCATCATGAATGTATGTATGCATGAAACAAATAGAGGGGGCAGAAGAAATCACCTTAAGTGGTGGTTCTGGCGGTGGTCTGATTGGTCCACGAAATGCGGCCCAATCTAAAAATTATAGAGTCTGAAGGAATCCACCAGAGACCTCTCTAATATACCCATTATTATGATGTGAATATGAATGATTTTTATTTGGAATTTTATCCCATCTAATTTTCAAATTTTAAAAATAATTTCAGGTTAATTCTTTTCAACACCTTTGTCCCAAAATAGAGTAGGAAAAGATGGAATGATTGATTTAGACTCTGAAAGTACTGGAACTATGATTGGCACAGGAAATTGACAGAAGTCAAGTGAAGGTTCAGGAGTCGAAATTTGTTTAGGAAGTGGGTCCAAATCAAGAAGTTGAAACTCAAACCCACATTTATTTTCTCACAACGAAATGTGACTTTCTAAAATTGGTGATTCAAGTTCAAGGATGATAGGTATGGGAATCAAAGCTAAATCTAAAATGTTGTTTAGTTTGGGTAACAAACAGAAGTGAATATTGATTCAGAAATCTGAACTGAATTACAAATTTGAGGATCGAAGTCATATTCTTGTCTGAATTCAATTTCATAAAAATGAGAACTTGCCAATTTATTAATGGGACTTTCAAAAGCATGGTATTGGTCAAGTTCAATATGATGATCATCAAAGAGTGGTGATTCAATTTCATAATGAATAGGCACAAGATCGAATACTAACTCGGGAAAAGGATTAAAATCAGGCAAAGATACGGGAGTCATTATTGAGTTCAAAAGTGAAATTGAATTACCAAGTTGAGGTTCAGGATCACATTCATTCTCAAGTTCAATCTCAGGAAAGGGATAACTTGCCAAAATGTCAATATGGTTCTCAAAATTTTATTGTTGGTCAAGTTCAAATGGGTGTACTGAAATTGAATCTTGATTTCCAAAACAACATGATTCCTGGTCTAGGTCGATAGAGCTAGAGATATCTGGATTGGTTAAAGATTGATAAGAGTGACTTTTCTCTTTCCTATGAATGTTGACCAATTGACTCAGTTGTACTTCTAACCTATCGATAGACTGAGTAAAAGATTTTGTAATTGTTGTGAGGTCTCATACAAGATTTCTATTATCTTTTCTAGCTCAAATTTTTCTTCAAATGGTTGTTTTAGAAACGTAGTGTAGGAATCTTGGTTTTGAAAAAAATTGTGAAGATTGTGAGTCCAACAAGTTTTGAGATTGTTGCTCAGACTCACGCAAGAGTTCTATATTCGTGTCCAAGACTGATGATTGGTCATCTTGAAGAGGTGAGACTAAGTTTGAATCTTGAAAATATTGTGAAATTGAGGAGGCCAACATTTTCTGAAATTGTCGCTCGGCCTTTGCATGGTGGCTTCTATACTCTTTTCTAACTCAATTTTTTTTTTCAATTGGTAGTTCTAGAAAAAAAAAGTATAGGAAGCAAAATTGGGGAATGAATATTGTGAAAATTATGGAAATTGTTGACAAAGTGGTTGAAAATTTTGTAATTCGCCAAGAGCGGGGTGAATAGGTGACAAGCTAATCAAATGCAAAACTAATACGGAATTAAAAACTATTTATGCAAACTAAAAACAATAAGCTAACACACGACGTATAGCCAAAGAGTGTAGTCGAATTCCCGGTGAAGGGCTCTAGACTATCTCCTCAAGATTCCTCTAGATTAAGAGTTGAGGTGCCACTATGACTCTTTTAGTTGAATACAAGTGTGAGAAAACAATCCCAAACATATATCAATTAAGTACAAGGAATATCAAGCAAGTAATAGATAAAATAATAATAGCATGTAAGATATAAAACACAAGTGTGATAGAAAGATAAACAATCACAAACACGGGAGAATTACTTCGAGGTTCGTCTCAACGTCCCCGCCTTCAACACTGTGAAGGATTTCCACTACAATCGATCCCGCAAGATCACTCGGTGCCGTAACACCTACAACGAGCTCCCTCAAGAACTCTTGGACCCGCAAGTCCCTCACTTATTTTCTCAAGAACAACACATGCAAACTCACTTGCTTGTCGAGCCCACACCTCTACAACTTACCAATCAAAGGGGGTGGAACACTTGTGATCACTTCTCTTGATCACAAAAATAACTCTCACAATAAATAATCCCTAGAGGATAAGTATAGTAATGGAAAGCTCAAGTTTGTGTAAGAAAACAAGATAGATGTGGAGGTAAAAAATCTCAAGAAAATACTTTTGAAAACACAAGGGATTCATTCTTGAAAACTCCCTTTTGGATATGGAAACGAAGCTCTAAAACTTACTTAGAAACTCTGTAGAAGTTTTAGAAAATAGCCTAAAAATTTTACCCAAAAATTTGGCCAAAATACCTTCTTATGAAGGCATTAGAAAACTAGCCTTATAGGCCAGATTGGCCTGTCGATCGATCGGCCGGTCGATCGGCCAACGGTCATATATATGACTGTTGGGGTTGCCGGTCGACTGCATCCAGGTCTTGACCTTGTCGGTTGACCGAGGCAAGAACCAGAGAGCACTGCTCTCTGACCGGTCGACCGCTTATCGACCGGGGCCCGATCCAGAGAGAAAACTCTTTAGATCGGTCGACCGTCCGGTCAATCGGGCCCTCATGCCAAGCTTTGTGCACGTAGCTGTGCACATCGGTCGGCCGCCAGAAGCCCAGGTCAGAGTTTTCAAGATTTGAAACTTGGTCTTTTAAGACCCTAAAAGTTTATTTAAAATACATAAAAAATTCACAAAAATAAGTTCATTGAAATACTTTGAAGTACAAATATGTGTGATCAAAAATCAATACATATTACAAACATGTTGAACTATTTTTGAGGTAAAGAATTTTAACCTTAAAACAAAAACTGTAATTTTTTCAAAAACCTAACTTCTAAAGAGAAATACGATTTTTTCAAAACTTATTCAAATACAAAAACGAGATATTAAAACTCATTTGAAGCATAGTGTGTATGAATATGATCCAATACACATATAAGATGAAATATCTATATTTTTGACAGTAAGCTCAAAATAAAGTTTTGACTTTAACAAAACTTAAAACACATGATATAGAAACACCAAATAAGTTTTTCTAACATTTGAACCATCAATGTGTATGAATGAAATTCAAAACATATATAAAATATGTAAACTTATTTTGATGAACTCTATACATGAAAACAAAATATGTATGTTCTTTGAAGCTCAAAACCAAAACCGAAACTAAACTTTTTCTTATGAAAATGCTATTTGTGTGTTTGTGTGTATGAGCTTGAGAATTCCACAACTAATCTATCATTTATATTTTATCTAAAAAACAAAATCTTAACACTTATAAAAGTAGACTCTAGTCTTGAAAATTTTCTCTTGAAATCTTCTTCTCCATCTTGACTTGGTCCAAAACATTGATCTATGAGCTAGATTCCTCTTGAGTAGTTGATGCATCTTGATGCGCGAGCTCTTGAATTAACACATGCTAGCTTTAAAGCTTGACTTTGAATCTTTTTTTGAAGCTAAACACCTACTAAGATCTTGATTAAATATCTGAAACTTAATTAGCACAGGATCATTAGTACTATAACTATATGAGTTAATCATCATCAAAACTAGAGTGATGGGCCTTTGGGCCAACAATCTCCCCCTTTTTGATGATGACAAAACTCATGGAGTTATATATGCATGGATTAAAGGTAAGCTTCATAGAAGCTCCCCTTTAACTCATGCATAGCAAACAATAAAGATATTCAATGAAGCACATAAACTAAGCACGGATATATATGCATAAACAACAATATTAAATACGCATATAATATTAAACACACGTATATAAACTCTCTAAATTCTTCTCTCCCTTTTTGTCATTCATCAACAAAGGGGCGAAGAAAAACAATCAAGAAAGATGTATGCATATACATTCACGAAGAGGAGAGGCATCAAGTTAACTCTCTTTGCATACATGTATTACATGGAGAAGGTATGACTAGACCCTAACCCATATAAGCATAATATACAATGCATAGACGGAGATGTTAAGCTTTCTCTACACACGTGTACCACATAAAGAAGAGAGGTCAAGCTCTTTAATATGTAAAATACACTCAACATGAATCTATATATAGATGTGATGTTAAGCTCCCCTTGCATATCAATACATATCAAACAAATTTTTGAAAATTTTGAAATCACTTTTAAAACAAAATTTGAAATTTCTTGAAGTCAACAAAATGAATTATGATACCAATGAAATCAAATTGTAGTTGACAAAAGAAATGTTGGTACCACTTATAGATAAACAAAATTATTAAGATACCAATAGTAGATTTGATACCAATTTAAAATAAAACCAATTGAAAGATATAACAAGAAATTTTCTCCCTCTTTATGAAATACCAATAAAAACTATGCATATGCTTGTAAAGATACCAATTATCATTAAGAACATAAAGCTTAGCATAAAATCAATTGGTGCTAAAAAATGAATGGAAATTGTAAAATAAGTATAAGAAAAAACATCTATATGTATGTATGATCAGAGCAATATAATATCAATTGAAATTAAGATGCATACATATAGAAAATAAATATGAGTATACAAAAATGAATTTTCATTAAGATCATGTATAACTCATACCTACCACCCTATTCATGCACATGTTTGAAAAATATTCAATATGAGAATATAAGGCATGGTCGCCCATCCAACCGCCCTTAGAAGGTAGGATTTCTTAAAAGTAAGATTTGAAATTAATTGTAAATTGAAAACACTACCATGTGAAGAATAAATAACTAGTTTAAAGTAATTTTTAAAAAACTGGTTAAAGATCCTTCAAATATGAAACCAAATCATATATATCTCATGAAACATGTGTATTACATAAAAATTGACACTCAAGATTTATAAAGCTCTCATATAAAGCTCATGAAAATAAAATCATAAGTAAATGAAAATAAAATCATAAGTAAGAATCATGTAAATGACATATTCATGAAAATAAATAATAAAGATCAAAACAAAAACTCAAAGCAAATTTTTTTCACAAAAATATGATATATCATATAAATATGCATGAATCATCAAAACTAGAACATACAATGTACAATCAAACAAATAATTTTGAGTACATAAAAGAAATAAGGCATGTAAAGCATATATCTCAAAAGTTGTAGATGTATAACACAAGTTTTAATAGAATATGCATATGAACATGATATAGACATTTAAATCAATATATGCTTTAATTAAAACATACAAAAACATAAATCAATCCAAAAGAAATAAGCATGTGAGTCCATTGAAAAAAATTTCAAAAAAAATACATGCATAGCAAGGCAACCAATCAACTCATCTATAAGCACAAAACAATGCAGATAGAGTCTAGGTTACTACACTAACATATACACATTTAAGCATTTTTTTAAAGAGGAGGAAGAAATGGTTACCAAAATCGATTGTACCCAATTCATTTCTCCAAAACCAAGGTGGTCCTCCCACCATGCTTTCTTGATAGTCATGCATCAATTGGATGTGTCTTTCAAGTTCCAATGCATTCACTATTAAGGCACCAATCCTCTCACATTTTGTGGGAACCCACACCTACATCAAACGTAAGTGGTGGAAATTTTGGTACCCGTATCTTTTTGGGTCCACGGGGTTTAGCATCAAAAGGAACCCAAGTATTTTTATTTGCAAAATTTATAGAATTTATTCTATCAAAATAAATTCTTATAAGATGGCCTTTGCGGTCACAATGTGTACAAATGTACACTCTAGCATACATCATGGTGAGGTGTATGCCGTGGATGGTGTGCATGAATATGTGGGACATATTTCTTGCGAAACATAAATTTCAATTTATTGTGATTAAATGCACATTGGCTAAAAGTGGAGCCCAAACAATCAATTTTCTTTTTCACAATGCGAATATCATTATCAATTTTGAAAGAAGAAACATGAGAAACAAAATTCATTTTCTTTTTAGAAAAATTTTCTTTTTCATTTAAAACAATTTTCTTTTTCAAAGACTCATTTTCATTTAAAACAATCACCTTTTCTTTTCAATCAAAATAACTTGATTTTTCATAACTTCATTTTCTTTTGAAATAATTTCAAATTTATTTTTAAAAGAATATTTTTCTTTTAAAACCAAATCATTTTCATTTTCAAACTTTTGTTTTTCATTTTTAACAATTCATATTTTTTAAGAAATTGTTGACAAAACATAACAAGTTCATCATATGGCATGTCAACATCTTCATCAATCTCAGATTCAGAATTTACTTCAAGGGAGTCATCCCCTTAGACCCTGTAGCACATGTTGGAAGCATCACTTCCATCATCCGAGCCACTCTCTTTTTCATTTGGCGTTTGTTCCCCAAGAGAGCAAAGAGTGTTCCATACTATAAAAGCCGACTCAATGTTAGAATTCCTAGATAAGTAATCATCATTTAGGGTTAGCTTAAGAGCATGGATGGCTTTTGCATTAGCTTGAAGATGTTTTCTATTAACAGAATATGAATCATTAATGGTAGTAAGATAAACATGAATACCTCTAAGGCTTTTAGGTACATGGACATCTTAACTTTCCAAGTTTGGAGGTTAAGAATGTCAAACATGGAGGTGTCATGAAATCCATGTGTGTGCATGTGTGTGGGCAAATATTGTGATTAGCTAAAATGATGATCTTTAACTCAAGGTTGTTAGACCCAAATCAAGATCACCAAGCTCTGATACCAATTATAATTCACCTAGAGGGGGGTGAATAGGTGACAAGTTAATCAAATGCAAAACTAATGCGGAATTAAAAATTATTTATGCAAACTAAAAACAATAACTTAACACACAACGTATAACCAAAGAGTGTAACTGAATTCCCAGTGAAGGGCTCTGGACTATCTCCTCAAGATTCTTCTAGATTAAGAGTTAAGGTGCCACTATGGCTCTCTTTGTTGAATATCACTATTGCTTTCTTGGTTGAATAGAAGTGTGAGCAAACAATCTCAAGCATATATCAATTAAGAACAAGGAATATCAAGTAAGTAATAGATGAAAACAATAATAGCATGTAAGATATAAAACACAAGTGAGAGAGAGATAAGCAGCGCTAACACGGGAGAATTGTTTCGAGATTCAAGCACACTTGCTTTACGTCCTCACCTTCAACACTATGAAGGATTTTCACTACAATCGATCTCACAAGTTTACTCGGTGCCAGAACACCTACAACGAGCACCCTCAAGAACTCTTTGACCCGCAAGTCCCTCACTTGTTCCCGCAAGAACAATACACGCAAGTACACTTGCTTACCAAGGCCACACCTCTACAATTTCCCAATCAAAGGGGGTGGAGCACTTGTGATCACTTCTCTTGATCACAAAAATAATTTTCACAATAAATGATCCCTAGAGGATAAGTATAGTAATGAAAAGCACAAGTTTATGTGAGAAAATAAGATAGATGTGGAGGTGAAAAATCTCAAGAAAATACTGTTGAAAACATAAGAGATTCACTCTTAAAAACTGTCTTTTGGATATGAAAATGAAGCTTTAAAACTTGCTTAGAAACTGTGTAGAAGAGCTCTAGAAAACAACCTAAAAAACTTACCCAAAAATCTGGCCAAAACACCCTTTTATAAGGCATAAAAAAGTAGCCGTTATAGGCCAGATTGGCTGGCCGGTTGACCGGCCAATGGTCATATTTATGATCATTGGCGTTGCTGGTTGACTGCTCGGTCGACTGCACCGAGGTCTTGACCTTGTCGGTCGACCGAGGCAGGAACCAAAGAGCACTGCACTCTAGCCGGTCGATCGGAATGTCGAGCGAGGCAAGAACAAGATAGCACTGCTCTCTGGCCGGTCGACCGCTCGGTCGATCGGGGCCAGATCCAGAGAGCAAATTCTCTGGTTCGGTCGACCGTCCGGTCGACCGGACCCTCAAGCCAGGCTCTGTACACGTCGCTGTGCACATCGGTCGACCGCTCAGTCGACCGACCTCTGGTTCGGTCGACCGGTCGGTTGGCCACCAAAAGCCCGGGTCAGAGTTTTGAGGATTTGAAACTTGGTCTTTTAAGACCCTAAAATTTTATTTAAAATATAAAAAAATTCACAAAAAAAAGTTCATTGAAATATTTTGAAGTACAAAAATTTGTGATAAAAAATCAACGCATATTACAAACATAGTGAACTATTTTTGAGGTAAAGAATTTTAACCTTAAAACAAAAACTGTATTTTTCAAAAACCTAGCTTCTAAAGAGAATTACGATTTTTTTCAAAACTTGTTCAAATAAAAAAACAAGATATTAAAACTCATTTGAAACATAGTATGTATGGATATGATCCAATACTTATATAATATGAAATATCTATGTTTTTTACAATAAGCTCATAATAAAGTTTTGACTTTAACAAAACTTAAAACACATGATATAGAAACACCAAATTATTTTTCATACATTTGAACCATCAATGTGTATGGATGAAATCCAAAGCACATATAAAACATGTAAATTTGTTTTGATGAACTCTATACATGAAAACGAAATATGTATGTTCTTTGAAAGCTCAAAATCAAAACTAAACTTTTTCTTATGAAAATGCTATAGAAATTTTGTGTGAGTGTTTATGAGCTTGAGCAGTCCACAACTAATCTATCCTTTACATTTCATCTAAAACACAAAATCTTAACACTTACAAAACTAGACTCAAGTCTTGAAAATCTTCTTCTCCATCTTGACTTGGTCCAAAACATTGATCCATGAGCTAGCCTCTTTTGAGTACTTGATGCGATCTTGATGCATGAGCTGTTGAATCAATACGTGCTAGCTTCAAAGCATGACTTTGAATCTTTTGTTGAAGCTAAACACTGACTAAGATCTTGATTAAAGATTTGAAACTTAATAAGCACAGGATTATTTGTACTATAACTACATGAGTTAATCATCATCAAAACTAGAGTGATAGGCCTTTGGGCCAACAAATTTGACCGGATGGAGGTGAATCCCCATTGACTCTGTGAAGAGTGGAAATTATTTTAGAAATTATGGTCATTAGAATAGGGACATAGGTTATATTGAGTCGATTAAATCCAATATGGCCTATTTGATTGGTTCATGTTATAAAAAATCGGGTTGGAGTTATCCGAGTCAAATGAGGTCAGTGTGAAATATGAATTCATATTAGGATTGAAAAAATTGTTGTTATTGAATTCCATATTACAAACAAACACAAACAAAAAAGAAAAAGCAAACAACAAACAAAAAAGAAAGAAAAAATCAAAACAAAGCCTATATTAGGGTTAGCCTAGACCTAGACGACTCCTGACTGGGCGCTTACGCGAGGGAGGTTGTTAAATGAATCCAACCACAAGCTAATCGACCAGGTAGGGGCAAAATACGATGGGAGGTATCCGTGCGTAAGCAACGGGCCTTAATTATGCCAAACCATGGTATCTTCAAGGCTAGCCTCTTAATCCCTAACCTTAGACACCAATTTTACAAGAGTATGATTCAAACAAGTTTCACTCTTGGTCAATCTCTTAGTGAGTCTGAGATGTCCCTAGGGGCCAACATCTATCAATTTTTAGATTAGGGCTTGTGTTGTATGAGTGGGGAGGTGATTTTTTAGGCAAAGGAAGGGTGATGAACTCCCCATCTTATCATGTATTAGGTTTTTGCCTTTAATTTAAATTTGTGCAAGTGTGCAATATAGACAAGAATATAAAACAAAGCGAGTATGTCACCTACTGTTTGTCCTATGCTATATGCAATGGCATATGTACACCTCAGTCCAGATCACAACAATAGAACAAAATACAGTATATTAGAATTAAATTTGACACGTGCCTAAATGTAAATGTCCAAACCATTTTAAAAGCTTCCAATTATCGTATTTTAGTTTTTTAATTTATTGCAGTGTTCAGCAATCAAAGCAGGAAAATAACAGTACAAATCCACTAGCTTTTATAATTTACTCATCCTAGCACAACAAGATATAAAAATGACATAAGGTTGCCACTGAATCACGACAAAGTCGCGTTTGCGTGGCTTTTCTGTAGAAGTTGGTCCTTGCTTTTTAGAGCAGGAAGGTATAATGCTAATGGGTATTCTGCAATATTCAGTTCCTGTAAAAATTGACGTACACACCAAAACAGAGAAGAAAATGTTAACAAAAATATGTAATCAAAATCATTCCCATCCCAGTAACGGCGCCATAATTTTGATCGGGGTGAAACTAGCACTTGAAAACATGTATTTTAGCAAATCAGTGTAATAACGTGTATGCTAATGTTCCCTCGATACTTCCGTTATAGCATTGGCTCAACGGGTCGAATCCGCAGGGACGGGAGGCGATAGAAGCATTAATAGTTCTTATTCACATTAGTTGTTAACAATTTCTTCTTTATTAAAGAATGAGAAAAGAGAAAATGAAAAGAAATCCAGAAGTGATAGGTGGAGAAGGCGATGAAATCGGCGATATAAAAACAAAAGAAAAGTGGTTGCAAAATCGGTAAAATAAAACAATAAAATAAAGGTGAAGTGAAAAGTGAAGTGATTTAGGAAGTGGGTTTGAAAACAAAAAGAAGGTGAAACAAAAGTGAACTAAGAAGTTGGTGAAAACATCGATAAGAAAATGATAAAAAGATTTTGAAAATTATTTTTAAAACAAAGTAAAGAAAAGAAGAAAACTATGAAAGAAAACTCATGGCTACTAACTACTAATTGCTCTACTAACCATGCTAACCTCTTAGTGATAGTTGCCTCACATGGATCTTTGGCCATCACTAGTCCTTGGCTTCAAGAGACGATACAAAGCATAGTTCATAAGATTGTTCTTCCACATTCAAACACATTCATTCCACACAATCAAAATGCAAGCTGCTATTAGATCATCAAAACCAATTAGAGGTGAGCGTGACATAAAGAAGACATTGCAAGTTAGCTTGTTAGTGGTTAGACGTTAGAATGTTAGAATCTATCATCATGAGCCATCAATGGCTCTTGCAAGAGTAAGGCCTTATAGATGCTATTAGATTCATGTGGATTATCAAGTAAGTGGTTAGTTAGTTAGTGGTTTGTAGTTAGATTTTTATGAGAAGAAAAACTAGTTAAGCATCATTTAGAAGATAGAGAAGATTACAATAGAGAAGAAAGGATACACATTTACATAGATTGTCACTCTCTAGTACAAGATCCCTTTTTCTCTCTTCTAAATCTATCTCAACCCTAATATATGAACTAAAAAATAAAGAAAATACAAAAGAAAAGAAGAAGAAAACCTAAAACTAATCCTAAGGAGAGAAACCCAAATTCTCGCTATTCAACCCTGTCTCTGGTCCAAAATATGCATATTTATAGGCAGAAGAAGGATCTAGAATGCGAGACGAGGCCAAGCATCAAAGATCGATGCATGGGCCCACCAAAATGCCATGTTCTCTCGGCATTTCCGCTGCAATACCAGGGACTTAGGCCCTGGTTTTGGTCCATTGCTTCGTCTGGTCTCGAGAAGCTTCTGTATGGTCTCGGTTTGGGTATTTGGATCCATATTTTCGTCAAATTCGCGCCCAACTTCTGGATCCAATGTATTTTTGGAAGCCCTCTATCTTAGCCTCCAAGTAATGAGATTTAATTACTTAAAATTAGATTTAATTAGGCTCTAATTCTGACTTTGCCTTTGAACTCTTGATTATCTGCAAAATAGACCAAAATACGGTTTAGAAGCGCTGTTTTATTTATAACCGGTAGGAAAATGTAATGTAATGATGTAGAATCATAGACTAATCACTATCACCCTGCTTCCCAAAATACAGAGTATTGGTACGTGATGATGGCCAACAGATACTCACAAAGAGGAAAATCTCTTCCGTGAATACCTTATGCTGTAGTAAAGGAGCCAAATTCTCGCACACATATACAAAAGATAACTAGAAGTTTCATTTTTTCACATAAAAAATATACATCTACAATAGTCATTGTCTAGATACAAGACTGGAAATATAACAAAACAGAAATACAAAAGATACAATTCTGGCATCGGGTCATCATAACAAGACAAAATGCCAAAATACATAAGACAAGAAACTTCGAATTCACGCCTCGTTCTCCCTGGATTCCTTCGAACAGTGGCTCGTCGATCTCCTCAAGCTCTGATGCTAAAAAATCAAAGTCCGTTAGAAGCGGATCAGCAAGTACACACACATGAAAAGAGGAAATAATAATATGAAAATGTGAAAGTAAGGGGGCAACATTAGTAGAGCAAGGAATGAATGAATAATAAATCTGACGGTAATAAAAACTGATAGGTAAAATACTAGCGAGAGTAATAAAACACTAGATCATATGAAATAAGGTCATGTATGTATGCTCTGACATGAATATAATGAGTATGAAGCACCCTGGACGAGTAATGTTGTATATCAAAATCATTATATCACAAGAACACAAGATCACGAGTTAAAAATAACATGGCAGGTCAAAGAACGTCATGTACTCCAGATTATCCATGTCAGAAATAATAATTCTAAGTCTAGCATGTTTTATAACCCTAACTAATGCAGCCATCCTGCGCGCCATCCCACAGAACAACTGCATAATAAACAGATGATACGTTAGTGGATCCTAATAGCAGAGAGAAATAGTTCACTGTACTCAGGTATTTTGTAACATGTAATAACAGGTGCACGCATAAATCTCAAGAACACACGAACACGTGTGGCATCCGAACCCATAAGGGGTCGCCTTCCAAGCACACCTCCCTGATCTTCCCAACTACCAGTCTCCCCCAGTAACTCCGGCTTGGTTAATTTCATTAATCAATATAAGTGCAAGATAATGTGTGACTCAGCGTAACATGATTAGAGATCAGTAGAGTATCAGTGTCAAATAGTGATTACAATGCATATCAAAAATTTTAGAAAAATGGAAAGCGGTGGCAATATCGAGTGACAAATGCATAATATTGTAAGTGATTTCAGTGTATTAGGGTGTAAATATAATCATAAAATGATAATCATGAGATAGGGTGACATCAACTTACTTATTTGATATTTACTAATTTATAATTATATTTGAATGGGTCATTTATGTAACAAACATGCATACATGTCTTATAATAAACATGATCAGAGAAAGATACGAAAATCGAGATCTGAAAGGAATTTATAAATTAACAAAAGAACACAGAGGAGAGAGTATATGTGCGCTTGCCTGATTTCGTTGGAATCTGTTTTTTTCGTAACTGCAACCCGCTCTTAGTAAGATACGATGCCTAAATATTGCGTGAATTAATTAGAAACTTGATATTTTCTTTATTTAGTGATAAGTTAATGAGAATATAATTTTTACTATTTATTATAATTTTGGTTGGTTAATATTTCAAATAATTCAATTTTTAATTTAGTAACCATTTAAAAATATAATTTCATTATAAAATACATGCATAAACTAATAAATTAATGTATAATATGTACATATTACTAGAAAAAGAATTTCACAATTTTTGTGATACTTATAAATTTATTGGCAATTTTTAAATAAATAATCATTAAATAATGATTATTAAGAACATTTAATTTCATGTTATTCTAAGTAATATTATACCAAAATAATTGTTAGAGTTCTAAATTTAGTTTGTAATTTTCTATGAATTTTTGAGTTATTTCGAATTTT